>JAPDSC010143702.1:127617-243124 GCA_026290005.1 Latrodectus geometricus
AAAAAAATTACATTTGGAAGTTTATTAAATTCAAAATCTCCCTCTACTTACATTCACATTTTTTTAAAAATGCACTAAAATATTATAGATGAGTGACATATGTGACAAAAATAAAATTCCTAATGTTGGAAGAAATTTATGTAATTAAATAGTTTTTATAACTTATTTCCCAGCTTGTAAAAAATGTCTGAAAAATAAACATTCATAGTGAATTGGATGTTTTATCTGCTGGGAATATTGAAAAATATTTCCTCAATTGTGAAACTTCATCAATTTGGTCATGATCGTCTGGATATTCATGTCATCCAACTAATTAAATTGTAATTAAGCATAATTTTGTTGAGTGTTAAGCATTATTGTAAAAGTACTTTAATATATTAGCGTTCTTTTATAAATAATCAATAGATATTTTGTATTTGATAAAATAATATTCAAGTATACTATGTATATTTTTAATTTCACTTTATAAAAGAAATTTAATTAAAAATTATTAACATTTAGTGAAAAAAGTGTGTAATAAAATTACATTTGGATGTTTATTACATTCAAAACCTTCCTCTACTAACACATTTTTAACAATAACATTTTTTTAAAGGTACTAAATTATATAGATGAGTGACATGTATGACAAAAATAAAATTTCTAACCTTGATTAATAACAAAAATTATTAAATAACATAAATTATTTTTGTGGTATTAAATAATTTTTTATAACTTTATTAGTTTGTGAAAAATGTCAGAAAAATAAACTTTCAATGTGAATTGGATGTATCTGCTTTGAATATTGAAAATATATTTTCTCAATTGAAACTTCATAAATTTCATCATGATCCTTTGTATAATCATGACATCTAACTAATTAAAGCTGTAATTATTATTTTGTTATCCGTGTTAAGCATTATTTTAAAAATGCTTTAATGTGAACTCTATAATTATGTACAAGAGCAATGCTTTTTAAAGGTCAATAATATGTTATCCTCCTTTTATAAATAATCAAGAAATATGTCTTGTATTCAATAAAATAATATTGAAGCATACTGTGTTTATTTTTAATTTCAGTCTACAAAAGAGATTTAATTAACATTTAGTGAAAAGGTGTGTAAAGGAATTACATTTAGTGATTTATTACATTCAAAACCTTCCTCTACTTAATCATTTTTTCTTTAAATGCTCTAAATTATATAGATGAGTGACATGTATGACAAAAATAAAATTTCTAATCTTGAAAGAAATTTATGTAATTAAATAATTTTTAGAACTTCTCAGCTTATAAAAAATTCCATATTCATTACAAATTATATACATTTTATTTCACACAAAAAATATATTTTATACAAATTGTTTTCATTATGGGAAAAAATATCTATTTTACTTGATTTGAAGTTATTCTTTGCCACACTTATCGAAATGTTGGTGCATGCGCAAATTGTACTATTACTGCGCATGCGTAGTTTAAGAATCACTCGACGCGTTCTTCCCTACTAGCATTTGAAACTCCAACCAAGATGGCGACAATGGCTTCAATCGGGCCAAATGCATTTGATAGGATATACCCCCTCCACTACTCCTAGCTCTATGGTGGGGGTACGGTCAGGTCCCAAAATTTTATATTTTTAAAATGAAAAACAAAAATTATTCATTTCTTCCACCGAAGCAATTCATTGAAAATCAAAATACAAAATTTTATTTAATCGAAAGAAAGGAGGGTTCCTTTGAAAATGTGTCCCCTTTCTAATACGAAAAGGAATATCTGGATTAATCGGGGAAGTAAGTTTATATCCGTAAGTTACCTTCAGGTGACTTATTGGTGGAGGTTGCTAACTCTACATAAACAGCAATTCTAAATAACATGCGTATGTTAGCAAACATTGATTTAACTGTCTCACCACATGGCAACTTAATTTTTCACAAGGTGTAGTTTCCACAAGAGAATTTGTTGAACTCGCCTACGGATGAGATACTTAAAAATTTGCAGAGTCAGAAGGTCAGTGCTGTTAAACGCCTTACTGTCAGGAGAGATGGAAAAGTTATTGAAACTAAACATCTCATTCTGACTTTTGCGATGCCAGAACTCCCAGACAATATAAAGCTGCTTACATGAATCTACCCGTCCAGCCCTATATACCAAATCCATTGCAATGTTTTCATGCCTACGTTTTGGGCACTTGACAAATGTTTACAGAGGTTAACTAACTTACGCTCGTTGCGCAGTAATTGGCCACAATAATTTGTCCTGCACATCAAAGGAGGCATGTGTTAATTGTCATGGTAATCATCCCTCCTATTCTCATAGTTGTCCTCAATGTGTTCTAGAAAAAGAAATCACCCCCTATAAAGTGAAAAAATAAATATTCTTACCCTGAGGTTAGCAAATAAATAACCTCTTGCACACCGCAACCTAAAATGAATTATGCAGCCGCTGCAAGAAGAGTCACCAGAAGCATTAGTACACAAACGGATACTCTGTCACTCCCTGTTACGAGATTACCCCAAACAACAACTGAAAGGCCAAAATCTTCACCTTCCATCATTCGAAGAGCTCCTTTGACTAAATCAAGAGGCGTTAAGGTCTGCAAAGGAGGGCCCACGAAAGTCTTTCTTCTCCACTCATAGAGCCTTGTTGTCCCTGGAGACTGATATTGTCTCTCTTCATCCCTCCGACGATAGTTTATCTTTCGAGGAAATGATTGAAGACTCACCTTTCAGCTTTAGGGGAGGAGCTTTTCAATTTAAATAATAACTTTCTTTATTTGTTGGAACTGCCATGGTTTGCGTTCACATATTGAAGACATCAAGTCTATAGCATCAGTTTATAGCCCCGCATGTGTTGCACTTCAGAAAACTTTCCTGAAGTCTACAAATAATGTTTTCACCCCCAAATTTAAATGCTTCAGAAAAGACTGTGGTTACGATGGCTCAGTGTCTGGAAGTGATTGTATTGTATTAACATCTGATGACTTTTCCAGTACTGTCCATCCATTCAATACTAACCTTCAGGCTGTAGCCATAAGAATATATGCCACATGTCTAATTACAGTCTGTAGTTTGTATTTATCACCACATGATGTCATCCACCAAGAAGAACTCGATGATTTGGTTGATCATCTGCCAACTCCATTTTTAATACTCGGTGACTTTAACGCATATAATACTTTGTGGGGTAGTGATGACACAAATTCTCGCAGTCGTCAGATAGAGCAATTCATTTCTGATAACAGTCTCTGTCTGATGAATACCGACGTGAAAACATACTTCCACATACCCACAAGAACATTCCATTGTCTCGATCTGGCCATTTGTTCTCCCTCACCTCTGCCATTGTTAAATTTAACTGTAGGGAATGATCTACATAACAACGATCATTTTCCTCTTGTCATCTCCCAGACTAGAGGTAGTAGTGTACGACAATGTCTACTTACTTAAGTGCACAGTCGGGCAGATTAGACGTTATTTACACAATTGGCAGTCGTTTATGATAAAATGGTTATAATCGAAGATATTGATGATGCCGTCCACAAAGCCACTGAAACAATTATAAGTGCTGCTGCTGCTTCAATACCTAAAAGTTCTTCTACATCAAAAAGGCGTTGCAAACCATGGTGGAACAATCAATGCCCTCAAACTTATAAAAATAGAGAATGTTAGGGGATTATTTTGAAGGTACCCCACAAGGAGAATCTTATTGCACTTAAGAGAGCAAAAGCACTAGCTCGTAGAGTTCGTGGTCGGAGTCAGAATGAATCCTGGTCACTATGTTTCTTCAATAACATCTTTCAAGTACAGTAAGTAGTTAGGGAGAAAAGTGAAAGCTGCCAGTGGGGTATTTATAAGGAATTCACAATTCCTATCTTGAAAACTAGAGCTGCTATATACTTTTCTCCTAAGGACATTGCCAATGTCTTTGATAAAGCATTTGCTAACGTCTCAATCACCGACTCTTATAGTCCTTCATTTTTAAGGACAAAGAGTCGACTGAGCGAACATCAATCCATTTCAACAAAACTTTTCCTTACAACTACGAATTTCGGATGTTGGAATTGAAACGAGCATTTCAGCAGGTTAATAATACTAGCACAGGATCTGACGTAATCAGCTATCAAATGCTTCGACATTTCAGTCCAGACTTCCTATCGAACTTATTGCGTTTGTTCAATAGGATCTGGATTGAAAATAAATTTCCATCATTTTGGAACGAAGCAACAATGATTCTTAAGTCTGGTAAGGATCCTTCGAGACCTTCACATTACCGACCAACAGCTCTGACGAGTTGCCTTTGTAAGACCCTCAAACGTATGGTGAACGCCCGTCTCGTGTATATCTTAATAAAAAATAAATTTATTTATATCAATCAGAGTGGCTTCCGTAAAGAGAAATCAACTCTTGATAACATTAAATATTTGGAAATCTAAATCCGTAACGCATATGTGTGGAGTTATCATCTGGTTTCCATCTTCTTCTACATCGAGAAGGGAAACACCATACATGGAGATATTGAATTCTCGATAAGATAGAATATTTAATGTTATCAAGAGATCCACTCTTGATAACATTAAATATTTGGAAATCTAAATCCGTAACGCATTTGTGTGGAGGGATCATCTGATTTCCATCTTCTTCGATATCGAGAAGGGACGACATCGTACATGGAGATACAGAATTCTCCGTTCATTATATAATTTTGGCTTTCGAGGTTATCTTCCAATATTTATACAAAATGTTTTACACTTCCGTGTTTTTAAAGTACGTATTGGTCACCTTTTGTCCAATACTTTTAATCAGCTCTATTTTAAGTGTCACTATTTTTAACGTATTCATTAGTAACATCCTTCATCAAATATCACCTCCTGTATGTCGAAGTGTAAACGTCATAAAAGGAGTCGGAGAGGAAACACGTTTTATTGTATAGTGAATTCGATAATATTCCTCTCGGTAATAGTGTTTGAAATATAAAATAAAGGAAATATGCATAAAAATTGTAATACAATAAGTCAAGTGTCATAAAGTAATAAAATTGTATACATTTAAAAGTGGAACCTGAAAGCTGCAGGAAAAGTATAAAAGTTTTTAACAGTTTCACATCCCAGGGTACTTTTTCCCTTGAGATGGATGGGTGGTCCAGTGAAGTAAAAATGTTCTCTTTTGTATGTTCTCTTATGTGTAAGGGTTTGGAAGGGAGATTTTTCATCATTCCCTGGAAGTCTAGTAGTTACGTACTAATTTTATGATCGATAGGTAACCAATGGAAGAAGTGGGAGGAGAGAAGGAGACAAATAAAAAGTAAAGGATTTGAACAGGGAAAATATATAGTGAATTCCTCCAATGATGAATACATAGAGAAAGCAGGAGGATAAAGAAATGTAGAAAGTCTGGAATAATGGTCTAAGAGGCAGAGATCTACCAGATATAGAGCAGACCTCCGATGATATAGAGAAATAGATAAAGAAAAGGAGAGTATAAACAGGGAGACAGAAGGAGTTCACGTGGAAAAGATGAAGGATAGACAGCAGGGAGATCCTAAAGAAAGAAGAATGACTAACGAGACCTACCAGGAATGATGCGAGAGAGTACTAGAGAAAGAGTACCGGGAGTTTCAACATGAGCGAATCTTCTTATATAAAAGGGTGAGCTTTTTTAATCTCTTCCTCATGACGCTGGCCACTTTATTTCGTAAATATGTTTCAAAGAAACTTGTATAATAATATAAAGTGATAATCAAGAGTCATTTATAACGTCTTTATAAACGTCTTTTATAAAAAAAAATTTGCAATTTATTATAATATCAATAAATATCACTGTGATTGTTTCGTTAATGTTTAATAATAGAAAAATATAATAAATTTAAAAAGTTGATTTTTTAAAAATTAATTGCTTTTTTCTAGGCAAACTTAAAAAAATGTATTTGTAATTGATTAATCCTCAAACATTACAGTTCTTCACAAACTATTTATCATTTAATTATAAAATTTTAATTAATAAAATTAAAATTTTAATAAAAATTTTACTAAATTCAAACAAAAGCTTTTTAGGATGAAAAATAGAAATTATTTTCTTATCTAGTTTTATATTTTAATTAACATTGGAAATTTTCGAAAATTATTATTGGGTAATTAGAAAATTTACTTTATACAAATATAAATAACAAAATATGAATTTTTTTTATGAAATTTATTAGTTCGAAACTTTCACAGAAAAACTTTGATGAAAAAAATAACTTATATTTCTCTGCCTTATGCAAGAAATTAAAGAATTATAAGAAAAGACATAAAATTGCAATTAATAAATTTTTGCATAAATAAAAATTATTTCTTATAGTTCTTTTTATCAACATTTAAGTGCATGCTGATATTTAAATGATAAAAACTTAGATATTAAAGTTAATAACAAATTAATTTTATGGACTTATATAAAAAATTCATAGATGTAATTGCTTATTTTTAATTAATTTATAAAAATAATAGAAACATCGCACTTATTTTTTAATCCAATGGATGGCAGCACATTATAAATTGTAACAACTACAAAATGTAATCGGTAAAAAACTTGTTACTTTAAAAGTAATTGTAATCAGTTCTAACTAAGTACAAAAAAAGTAACTACGTCCCATCCACGGCCAACTAGACACTAGTGTGTCTAGTTGGCCGTGTCCCATCCCTAGCGTCCGAGGAAGGGTCAGTCACTCTAAGCCCAGCCGCAAATTACCGGCGAAGCTACTACTAGGTTTGGAGTTGAATGGAGCGTACAACGGCGAAGCCGTTTTTTCTCCGTCGTCGGAGGTAGTGCTTTGTAGCCAATCAACTGTTAGGTCGAGGAGGTAAGTAGGCGGAGCTACTGAGGAGAGAGTGGACGGGCCGCTTTGATACTCTTGCCGGCCGAAAGCCGCCAGAGAAAAGTGAAAAGGTCTTGATTGTAAAGAGAAGAGAAGTTTTTTTTTTTTTTATGTGTTTGGTTAATTAACAGTAGCTATTTACAACAATTTTTTGTCCAATTATATTTTAGTATTTTTGGACATTATTGCGTCACTGTTGAAGTGGGCCGCTATCGGTCTGTATTTGATATCGTCTGGGGGATTTTTGCAATTAAAAATGTCGTTAAAAGATGCAGTGTTGCATTTTATTGCTTCATTAAAAAATCTCACATTAAGTTTGGACATATGCTGATGGAGGGTTTCTAGCTTCAAGTCTCGGTGAAAAGCAGTGTTTTTTTAATAATATGGTGCGCCTAACATATTACGCAGCATTTTGTTTTGAAATGCATTTATTGTTGAAATTTGCGTTTTAGTTAAAGTACACCAGGCGGGTGATGCATATGTAAGGATAGGTGTTATGATGCTGGTGTATAGTAGCGTTTTTGATCTGACACTCATGTTATTTTTGTTTCCCATGAGGGGCCTTAATTTTAGAAAAACTCCCATAGCCTTAGCTGTGACCTTTTTGATGTGGTCATTCCAATTCAGATGTTTATGAATGGTGAGTCCCAAGTATGTTGCTTTGTCCACCTCTGGTATTATTTCGTTAAACATTTGCAGGTTACTGTAGTTCCCTAGCCTTTTATGATGTGGTCTAATCATGATCAGATTTGATTTGGTTGTATTTATTTCCATCTTCCATTTTATGCACCATTCTTCTATTTTGTGAATTTTATTTTGCATTTTATTAATGGCGTTTTTAGCCGATTTTGACTTTTTGATGATGCCTGTATCATCTGTGAAAAAGGCGGTGATACTATTATAGTCTGTGTTGTCGATGGGAAAATCAATAGTATAGAATAGGCAATGTATCGAGTCCAGAATGCTGCCCTGGGGAACTCCGGCTTCAATTGGTCTCTTTGTAGATTAAGTTTTGTTGATTCTCACTGTGAAGTTTCTATTGCTTAGGTAATTCTTGATGAGCTGGGCTACGTTTTTATTGACTTTGATTTCAAGGAGCCGGCGAAGCTCGGCGACACTGGGCAAAAAACCTGCGGAGGAATGACGTCGGAAAACCTCACAAGCGACATTTTTTGTATTCAAGAAAGTTAGATACATCTGGCAGGGCACTGGCGACAGAGCGAATTTCATTTACATTTTTTTCTTACTACCCTTTGTTCCTGCATATTTTATTGATATATACAACTCGTGAAAACTATAATGTCCTCCATTAACTTGATTAAATTTTCTTTTGATTTTTAATAAATAAAAATAGGTTTAAATATAATAAATTTTAAGTAATCCATATTTTTTAAAATATAACATAGATAGTTTATTATTTTCTTGAATTATGTAGATCACAAAGATGTCTGTGGGACACAAAAGATAGAAAGTTCGATGAAAAAACCTTTATTGCTGATTCATCGTTGTTTCAACTTTTGAAGATCTATTTTTTTTTTTTTTTTTTTGTTAATATTTGATATTTACATCTATAATTAATAATCACTCGAAGGGAAGAGTTATCAATAACTTATGAGAGTTCTAAGTAAGATACGATAGGATTCGCGAAGACATTTTAGGTAGTCAAGGCGACCATCCTGATAATGATCTCGGATATAAACAATTTAATTTATGACTTATGACATAGAATCAATGAATTATTTAAAATAAAAATTTACTACAGTCTACGCTTTAAAACCCAAAACAAACTGTGCACAGATTTACGATTTAAATATTTATGATTAAAGGTTTACGATTTATATAAACGAACATGATGAGCGTGATTAAAACATTCAAAGAAACTATAGAAAGGTATGCATCTCAAATAAGAAAACATGAATTGAGAAACTTCAAAAACATGGAGGAAGAGTGCATCCATAATTCAAACCGAGACTTCGAAGATTTCGCTTAACACTTACATGTTTAATTAGAAAAATTTGAAAGAAGATTCGCTGACTTAATTAGGTTGAAAGAAATAAATTTTATGATAATTCCATTTAATGAAAATGTCACAATGAAATTGTCAACATTGATGGACAACATATCTGAAAAAATAGGACATTTAAGAGAATAGGACATTTAATAATCACATAAGTCACGGTCGAGGAAGAAATCATTAAATCAAGATGCGATATATTTCTTAAATCCAGAGCCTATTTAGCGATACTGATTTTTGGAAAATAATTTCTGAGGAAAAGTTTCCAAACATTTACAAATTGATTTTGTATATCAAATCATACTTTGGATTAAGGTATCTTTGAGAATCTGCTTTTTCAACCATGAACAAAAACAAACATTGGTCACATTTAACAGGTGAACATTTAATTTCATGTTTATACATTGCAATAAGTTCGTACCAGCCACAATATGGTAAACTTGTCGCAGATATACTGTGCCAAATTTCAACTAAACGAAATGAATAAGATGGTCACTTTTTGATATATGAATACTTTGATTATTTTCGTCAATAAATTTTTATTTTGTAAATATTAATATTAAGTTTTTTTTTTTAGAAAAATTACATAATTTACCATTTTTTCTTGTTACCGAAAATAAATATGTACGTTAATTTAGCTGTGCTATTGGTTGACCACCTTGAATTTTTTAAATAAGGAGCAGACCCCGGATCCCAAAAGTTTGTCAACCCCTGATCTATATAATATTCGTAATTATAGACGTTTTTGTAATCATACAAAATCAAAATTTGTATCTTTGTCTACCAACAAACGACTTAGTTATGCAGGCCTTTTCAGGCCGATATGACAGTCCAAAATTATCACACGATTTCAAGAATTATAGCTTGAATTCTGAGGTCCAGAAAATGAGAAAGTCTAATATTAGCACACAAGATCAAGAATACTAGTATGAATATTATAACAAGGTAAAATAAATGAGAAAGTCCAACATTACCACACGAGATCAAGCAAAACTTGGTTAAAAAATGACAAAGTCCAATCATAAAAAACGACTAAGTGCACTAGCACACGCGATCAAATGTAATCTATGAAAAATAAAATTCTAGTATGAATTCTACGATTCCAGAAAATGACAGTGTCTAATATTAGCACACAAGATCAAGAATACTAGCATTACGTCTTTAAGCTTTTATATGTTTACGTTTATAATATTAAGTACCGAGCAGCTTAATTAGCTGTTCTGTACTTAGAAGTTTTAAATTAATTTAGACTATGTTCCACATAACTGTACTGAAAATTTTCAACGATCTGTACTGAATTTATAGTAAATTTATTCATAGCTGCTGAAAATGTTCTTTAACTCGGTGTCCCTTTTTTCAAAAATGTTCCTTCAGAACTCCGGTTCAGGATGTGTGAAGCTACAGATTTACTCTGAATTTTACCAAACAAATGACTCTTGATACAATACAAAGTATCCCGATTTCGGCTTTGAAGATGCATATTGATGGCAGCAGGGGAGAATGGTGGCGTTTTTGGAAGTTGCAAGCATATTGAGACACCTAGTGACACATTTGATCTTGGGATCAGAAATCCTGAAGCTAGTTCTATTCTTAGGTATGAGCTTGTAACAGTCTATGAGGGGCTTCACTTTATTGAATTGTCCACTGAATTAGTCTTCAAGAAAATTTGAATTTTATCTTTCAGTCATGTGTCTCTCTATTCAGCAACTTTCTCATTATACGACTGAAGGGGGGGATATGACAAGCTTGAATATTCTTGATCTTGTTGTTCGGCTTTCTGATGGGCCCAAAATACACTTTCAATTGGTCCTTTCCCATTTTGGTGTGAATGATAAAGAAATCGTTGATAACTTAATCTATGCTGACACTTTGCATGGCAATCCCTGTTTGACTTAAAGTGAAATATCCTCAATCAAAAAGATTGAATTAAATGCACTTTGAAGAGTCCCTCCAGAACTCACTTGGTGTTCTGGAGGGACCCTCCAAAGTGCAACTGTGTGAAAAGACCCCGTTACCCCATTGGTGACACCAATTCAATATTTCGAAGAAAGGGCAGACTGTTCCCTCACGCTTTTCTAGTGACCAAATCAAATCTCTTACATATCTTTAGGGAAAGAAGAAATTTTCTGTGTGTCATTTGTGCAGGGCTGAACAGACTTCCCCTGACCATATTCACAGGTGCTTAGGTTCTACGTTTCCCGAGAATTTAAAGTACACATACCTGTTTTTAGATTTTTAGAAATTTTTGGTCTTATGGATATGGTGTAGCAACACTACCTTCCTGGGAATATAAATGACAACAATAAACATCAAGGGATGTTAAATTCATAAGGTATTTGATCGGAAAGAAAATTATCAAATATTAATATAATTTAATATATGTAATGGAATCCAATCACACATATTCAATTACATGTATCAATTCAAGTTTATAATCCACGAATATCTGAGGAGGGGATTTGTAAGATGTATTTACAAATGTTGGGTAAAATCATAATTTTCGAATTCGCTGAGTTGAGCCGATGACGTTGAGTCCATTCACCATTAGTGTGTGGATGCGCATGACATGAAAATAAAAATAGAAAACTGTCAGAACTCACGTCGAATCTATTATTTAGGTTTTGTAAATACCAACAATAGCAAATACCAACATATATGAAGAGGTTTAGGCTTAAATCCAATCCACATTGTCATCAAATTGCAATTTAGAATTTAAAAAAAGTGTTCAAAAGTGATACCAATCAATTGTTAGTTTCCTGTAACACTTGTTCCCAAATTCATCTGCTGCATTGCATCTTTAACTGAGTCTTGGAAAGGATTATATTTCAGAACAACATAAATTGGTATGGATAAGTGTTGAATATATTGTTATCAAAGTTACAAACATAAATAACCACGCTACTCGCAATATTATTTTAAATACATAATTTTAAATTTTATTGTTAAATTATCATATCAAAGTAAATATGAAACAGAAAAATAGTGTTTTTTATATTTGTAAGACATTGCTAATAATTTTAAATATATTTAAATAAAAATTTGTTTTTATGATTTATTTAACTCTTTTGCTTATTTAACAAAAACTAGATAAAGTGAATACCTAAACAATGCAAGGTAATTCAGCAAGTAATTCCCTAAAATAAAACAGAAAAGAAAAACTTTCAAGCGTACCACGATGAAAGGAAAGGTAAATAAGGATGACTTTCGAAAAATTAATTCATTGAAAAAGAAAAAAACACAGATTCTTGCCTTCCTAATGTTCAACAAATTTTGCATGGTTTTCAAGTTGACAGCTAGGAAATAAGGTGGGAAAGATAAGGAAGAAAAAAAAAGTATACAGAGTTTATAGATTCTTTAGTGCCAAGATCTCAAGGTTGTATTTTTTTTTTCTAAATAAATTGATCATTCTAGTTTTCTCTCAACTCGTTTTTTTTCTGGGTAGAAATACTTCTCTTCAATTTTTCTTCAGCGTAACATGTGTCGTAAAACTAAGTCGTTACAAATTCAATTTAATGTAGAATTTTCACCCAGGGATATTGTTTCTCGGTTTTCGTAAACGTAATCGAAGGAAGATTTCTTTTAAATTACACTTCTCGCCATTAAAATTGCTACACCAGGACGAAATGCGGATAACAAAATGATATTTATTGGACAAATATATTATACTAGAAATAACAAGTGATTAAATTTTCAAAAAATTTGGCTGGATAGATCCTGAGAAATCAGTACCCAGAACAACCACCTCTGGCAGTAATAACAGCAGTTATACGCCTGGGCATTGAGTCAAACAGAGATTGGATTGCATGTACAGGTACAGATGCCCATGCAGCTTCAACACGATGCCACAGTTCATCAACCGTAGTGCTTGGCGTTTGGTGACGAGCCAGTCGCTCGGCAACCATTGACCAGATGTTTTCTATTGGTGAAAGATCTGGAGAATGTGCTGGGCAGGGCAATAGCCAAACATGTTCTGTATCAAGGAAGGTCTGTACAATACCGGCAACATGCGGTCGGGCATTATCCTGCTGAAAAATAGGGTTTCGCGGGGCTCGAATAAAGGGTTGAGCCATGGGTCGTAACACACCAAAAATGTAACGTGCACTGTTCAAAGCACCGCCAATGCGAACAAGAGGTGACCGAGACGTGTATCCAATGGCACCCCATACCATCACGCCAGGTGATGGGCCAGTATGACGATGACGAATGCACGCTGCCATTGTGCGTTCACCACGATGCCGCCAAACACGGATGCGACCATCATGATGCTATAAACAGAACCTGGATTCATCTGAAAAGATGACATCTCGCCATTCGTGCGCCCAGGTTCGTCGTTGATCACACCATTGAAGGCGCTCTTGTCTATGACGCAGCGTCAAGGGAAGCCGCAGCCATGGTCTCCGAGCTGAGAGTCCATGCTGCTGCAAACGTCGTCAAACTGTTCGTGCAGACACTTGCTGTCTTCCAAACGACCCCGTTTCTTGACTCACGGCTCGTGACGTAGTTGCACGATCCATTACGGCCATGCAGATAATATGCCTCTCTTCCCGGGTGCTAGTGATAGGTGGCCGTTGAGATCCCGCATGGCGTTCCGTATTACCGTCCTGAACCCATCGATTCCATATTCTGCTTACAGTCATTGGATCTCGACCGACGCGAGCAGCAATACTGCGATAAGATAAACTGCAATCCCGGTATGCTACAATTCGACCTTTATCAAAGTCAGAAACGTGCTGGTACGCATTTCTCCTTCTTACACGAGGCATTACATCAACTTTTCACCAGGCAACAACGTTCAAATGCAATTTGTGTATGAGGAACCGGCTGAACAATTTCCTCTTTTAAACACAATGTAGGTGTCGCTACTGGCGCCTGCTTTGTCTGAATGCGCTGAAAAGCTAATCATTTGCATATCACAACACCTTCTTCCTTTTGCATAAATTTCACGTCTGTAGCATGTCGCCTTCTTGGTGTAGCAATTTTAATGGCCAGTAGTGTACTTTTATTGAACATTTTTTCAAAATTGATATTTTACATTTGTCCTTTAGTCATCGAATCCGCATCATTTTATTAATTTTCTATGTCTTTATTTAGAATAACTATACTTTCAAAGCAATCAACGAATATTCATTTAACATGAATAATTAGTTTACAATTTCAAATGGATATCTAATTTTTTTTTATTGTTAAAACTTATAAGCATCAATTACTAAAGTAATGCCATTTAATGTTGATATATTTTTGTAAACCTTTTTATCAAGATAATTTGTTTTAAAAGATCAGAAGTATCAACTCTCTTAAAAATATTGGTAAATGTATTCCAATTTATTTTTAAGCTTTAAAAGAAAAAAATTAGCTTTAAATATTGAAAAATAAAATTATATATATTGTCTAATAATAGATAACTTAAATATTATCAATGTATACTTTATAGCATTCACAAGCTATGGAATTTCTAAAAAAAATTTATTAATAATGGCTGCATCCATTTGCATTCAAAAGATTAAACTCGGAAAATCCGAAGATTATAGTTCTCCTGATAGACTTACTTAAGAAAAAATAACAATATTTAGCTCTCGCTGTTCAGTTGAAATTCTTTCTATAATTTTTTGCTCCCAAAAAATCAATCCTACAAGCTGATAAAGATTGTAATTTCTTACACCACTTGGATTATCTAACAACTAGAAATTGTTGTAAGGATTATTATCTATTACAATATACCTTCTGGAAGAACTTCTTTACGTAGTCAATGGTATTTTTAAGATGCATGGGCTAATGTCCAAAAAGTTCCATCATAAACCCAATAAATTTGCAATAGAGAAAGCAGAAACGCAACGTATATATTATGGAATAGAAGGCTGCAATTGAAACTTAGATCTTCTACTCAGGAGAGATTGTTCCTACCATAGGATAATGAAGAGTCCCTTGCAACTTTTTGCAATGTTAATTAAAAAGGAAAGATATTTATAATATATAAATCAATGACACCGATGGCAAAAGAACATCATATACGTAACAAGCAAATCATCGACCTTTCATTTATTTGTATAATCTATGAAGTAGCAAGTATATGCTCATTAAGAAAAATGATTATTACTGATATACTCCTTAAACAAGTACCAGCCTGGGAGGCTTTTTCTTGGTATGAAGTACCTAAGAATCGGAACAAGAGATCCGATTGAGTAAGGATGCAACAAGCAGTCGGGAACTGTTGAAAAGAGACAAGAAAGCTCGTAACTGGGACAGAAACAAGAACAGAATAATGATTATTATATCCCTGTTTATCTGATACATGAAAGGTGGAATTTTTAAAAGTGAACAAAGTGACTATGCCAATGCGGGAATAAATCCATTTTCTGCATTGAAGACTGATGGAATTTTAATTTAAAATAATGTTTCTACAAAATTGTTTTGTGGCATTGATTGTGAACATCAAAAATTAAACTGAATTTCATGGACTAATTAAACAAAAATAACAAACAAAGCATCTCTTATTTTAAATCTTTTGTTTCATTTAATTTTTTAAGCGTCTCCTGAATTATTATTGATAAAATTATCCTGCAATTATCAGAAAATAATTTCAAGATAGCTATCACTAAAAAAACATATTGCTAATCCCATGATTAATTTGAAAATAATTTTTAGTTGCATTACACTGACATTTAACTCTGAATTTTAGAACAAAATAAGAAAACTCGATTCATGTTTTAATAATACAAACCGAATCTAAGAGACATTATTTATTAAACATAAAATGGCTATTTCTGAATCATATTAAGGATGCAGCCTTTTTTAATCCAAGTGAATTATTTTTGTATGTTTTCTAAAATTTAGAGTTCTATGAAATTTCTTGCAAGACGTAATGTTTAGGTAGTATTTCAGTACAATGAAGTATCAAGCAATGACTGAGTATTTTTTCTCTTAAGCTCTCTGTCACGGACACAAAACACATCGACAATTTAACGTCATTCGAATGCAAGGATTTTATTATTTAAATATTAAAATAATTTTCAAAATTAATTTAGAATTCATCATTCCTGTATCTGGCATTGAAATTTTCTCATAGTTAGGAGGCTGTGATTATTCTCATTAATGGGAGGTTCCTTATGAAGAAAAGAATCGCTCTGTTAAGCGGAAAGATACAGAATTGGTGCCTGACACTATTGAACAACATCAAATCAAGAGTCTGCACATTAATGCTTCTTAGGGGTTAACATCCTTTTTTACTATTAAATCGTAAAGTTGATAGGTAGCTACTAGCCTTGTGAGTGACATCGACTTGCAATGTGACTGTGATTCAAAATTGAATGCAATTGAGAATATTTAATTATTTAGGTAAACAAAAATAAGAGGCTTAAGATATGGAATATATATCTTGGTGTTCGCTTCTTCTTGTTATTCAGTAACAAGAAACAGTTTAAGGAGTAACAATAGTATGTATCTCATGGCATATTATCTAGTAAGTGTTCTGAAGATTTTTTCTCATGCGACGCATAAGTTTCGAATACTACTCTTGAAAATTTCCTTCCGGATGGATGGTATTGCTAAAGTTGACTTCCACCCCATTTTGGTGGTTCTAGAATTTCATCCCGAGACTTCGCATTGTATTTCTGGTATTCGATTCAAAATGGAATAAATCTTTGTGTTACAATAGTAGAGGGATAAGTACCAGCAAGCAACATGATGTAATGGAGTAAGCCCCATGATATGTTAAAAATCTATTTTTATTTCTAGGGCATCATAAGGATCTGTTTTACCAACTAATATAGCTTTGAATTGTATAAGTAAGCAAAAAATTTCCATCAAAAACTTAATTATGGTAACATAAATATTGGTTTTATGAATAATAATATTTCTGATCATTCATAAATTTACTCGGAATCTAAGATTATTTATTAGCTCCAGCAATAATAATTTAAATAATTAATACTGCTATTATTAATGTTTAGAGGATTCAGTTTTTTTTTTAACTTTGCTGACATTTTTTTTCGATTATGGAAACAATAGAATCAACAAATTCCCAAAAAGATTTGAAATACAAAAATTGAATTATAGAATTTTCCCCCTTATTTAAATCTTTCTGATTCTTAATTGAAAAGTCACTTATTATTTTAATAATTTATAAGAATTTTAATAAATTTTATAAGAATGGATATTTTTTTTAACATATAAAAAATAATTCAGTGAAAATGCGTAATGATTTTCTCAAATAATGTTTAATGTAAGTTAAATAATGTGTTGCCACAATATTTAATAATTAGTTTAATGTATTCACGTCTAGTTTAAACTAAATGAATTCCAAAACTAAACGTGAGAAATCACTTTTTACATAAGTTAAATAAGAATTCTTCTATTTAACATGAAAATTGCATTGTTTTTATTCTTTTTAAAGAAATAATTAACTTTTTTTTAAAGAGAACAACGTCTTCAACTATTAAAAACTAAATATTCTTTAAATATATAATACGTTTCGCATAAGCATATTAAATATTTGGCAATGATGTATTTTACAATTATTTTCAAATATAATTTGTAATAATTAATTTTTTAAGTTTAAAAAAGGAACTTAAAAAATTAATTACTGAGCACAGACGGCAAGACCTTACTTTAAATTAAAAAAAAAAAAAAACTTTTTCCAATTATTTAACCTTTATTTTTGTAATTTTCTTTATTTTTTAAACTTTTGTAAACATTGTACATAATAAATTTTTGCATATTTTTATTAATTATATAATTCATTACAAGTTTCCAAAACTAAAAGAATGTTTTCTCATCATCTATAAGCAAATACGTCGCTCTAAGTCAAAATTTGTCCCTTAATGTAATAAAAGTGTAAATCTTGTGTTTGTTTTACTGACCTTAAATCACATTTCATCATTTAAGTTAGGGTTAAATAAAAAAAAAAAAAAAAAAAAATCAATGTTAATGTACAAAAATTTTTGAAAGTTTAACAAAGAATAAAAGCAATTTCATATATTATTAAATAAAAAAAGCTTCAAGTCAAAATTTTATTTTTATGTAAATAATAAAATTTATTCAAAGATTTGTAGCATGTGTTCCCTGCCAAGTAAAATCCGTATAAATTAAATCAACAGAAACCTTAGAAAAAAATGTTAAAATTAACTAATAAATTAATCTTTTATATTATAACTAATGTTTTTCAATTAATTTCAAATAAAGCTCTTGAAGTTAGATTAAAACATTTTAAAAAACGAATTACAATCAATAACTCTTTCTGACAGAAGTTATTGGTGACATAGTACATACCAATTTTCTTTGCTGAAGATTTGAATTGCTAATTTAACCTTGAAAACAATGCATTTTTAAAGTAACTTGATTTCAAGATCATGTGCCGGTTTTTTCTGTTCATTTCTTGCAACTACTCGTACTCAAGTTGATTGTAAGTTGCGTTCTCTTTACTTGTATCACAAATAGAATTCTTTAAAACGACATATCACTATGATACAAGAATTAAATATTCTACCCATTATTTGTGCATAGCTGTCAGAATAGATTTTATATGCAAAAGTCATCGATATAGTGGATATTTTTTGCGATAAGAAATCGCATTTGCTGACTAAATGGATATCAATCATCTTGTTAGTTTTGTGAACTCATCTTAAAAAATTTATTCATTAGCATTAATTTCTGCCGTAAAAAATTATTATGCCTGGTGTAATATTCATGCCTACACAATGCAACTTTGTGCACCGCACAGAACTTTTTCTGAAGGGTAATAGATTTTTTGTTTTTCTTTATAATTCTGGACCAACAGATGAGGAGAATTTTAATAGATGTCTGTACCACATGAATAGTTCCCAGGGTTATTTCACTTCAAACATATTTAAATTACAACATACTACGAATATCTACTGGGAAAATGTAGTTTCGTTAGTTAGAAAAGAAAAAAGATAATATTTTTACTGTTCTGTGAGAGTGAAATTGCCACTAATATGGAAAGTAAATTGTGAAATATAAAAATCCAAAATTTCAATTTAATCCCTTAAACTTTAATAATTAATTATAAAATAATGAATTGTATATAATTAAGCATATATTTTTAATGTCAGCAATGCAAACCAAATGCGAGACCTCCAGTCATGTATTGGTTTTATATAAAATGCTTATAAAAGCATTATCGATCGAGTTTTCGCATCCATGATGTTAATCTCGTAATAATTGTAAAAACTATAAGACTGCGATCGGCAATGATACTACTTTATATTAAAATACTGGAAAATATAGAACCTTCATTTACATTGTTTTCCTTGTATTTTTACGTTTTTATTTATTACTAATTAATTCTTAAATATCTTATTAGCATAATAGCATTAATTGTGCATAATAGTATTAATATATACCTTTTGTGTTATGAAAAAAAAAAAAAACAGTCTTGAAAATTCAAACATTATAGAGATAACATTTCTGATTCAGAATAATTAATTATTGTTAAATTATAATCAATTATTAATTGGTAAATATTAATCAAACGAAGTTTTCTAAAATAGCTGGGAAAAACAATTTAATAGCTTAAAGCATTATATTTTAAACTTTAGTTTCATTAACTATGGGAAAATGTTGTTCATTGTTTTCCATTATATTTTATTAGTATCCTATTGGGGGAAAAATTCATTATTCAAGAAATAATTGGTTAAGAAAAGTTGCTATTTTTTTTTTATTGTTTTATGGGATCCAAACAGCCAATAACATGAAAAATGAATTGTGAACAATAAAAATCCATAATTTTATATTTTAAATAAGTCATTTTATACATACATTGTGAATCCTAAATTGCAGGACTTAAGAAGGTGAACAATAATAAAGTGTAATTCAATTACCACTACAAACAGAAATAGAAAGAAAACTATAAATGCACTATAAACAAGACAGCCATGAAAAATAATAGCTCAAAAGGTCCTGAATTTTAACAGATACAATAAATATAAATAAATATTTCTTTATTTTTCAAAATAAAATAATTAAAAGCAACAAATAATGAATAGATTAATGTGATGCTATTTTACAAGAGATAAAATTTTGCCATTCTTTCAAAACAGAATATCTACATAAATGAAATTTTTATTGTTTGCCAAATTTTTGCCCAGGTTGAATTGAAAATGGCAACACAGAATGAAATTTATACATAAGAATATTGATCTCAGTCAAAGTTAAGACATAAGCTTGGAAATTTTAATCACAGTGTTTGTAATTTATTCAAGACATAATTCATGTTAATTTAATCTTGCTGTAAAGTAGTTTATCCCATGAGACAAACCATCGTGAAATTAAGCTTGCTTCAAACAAAGTAAAAGAGTAAAAAGAATTCTTCTTACTCTTTAAAAGTTGTCATCCAAATCATAACATGTTAAGAAAAAATATATGACATCAAATCCTCCATTTTTTACATTTCTACAATGTAAATTTTTAAATATTATTATTTTCTTTCAACTGCAGAGATCAATCTTTTATTGTTTCAAAATTCTACAAATTGGGAATGCACTGAGAAGCTTCGACTTCAATATTCAATAACTTTGTTGAATATTGAAGTCGAAGCTTCATTCAAAGCAATAAATTTCCATATTGCTACAATCAAATGCATTGCAGAAAAACACTCTACAGCTTATTCAATTTGATTTCAGTTCATTTATGTGAGATCTCAGAATATAATGCAAAACAACTTTTTGAACAAAGCTATAAATAGTTATATATAAACACCATGTAAGCTATATATAGATATCATTAAAAATAGTAAATACTGTTATTTCTTTTTTAAATCACAGTATTTTCCAAAAAACTAAGTACACATTTTCCCTCAAACACCACAGCCAACAAAAGCTGATCACTTATGTAATTTTCAGATGTTATTTCACTTAGAATAATACAAGTACATGTAGCAGTAAATATATATATATAAAAAATACTCCAAAAAAGTTATAAAACTTTAATGCCAACTGTACAAATGACCATACAAATATGAAATATTATGTACATTGATGAAAATTTTATCTTTAATATCTTAGTTATAGTCAGCATTTTAACATTAAGACAATGGTGATAGGAATTTCTTAAATGTAGGTATATCAAAAATTTTCTTCCTGTAAAATAAATATATAAAAATTATTAGGATATAATTAAATTACGACACACATTTAAAACATCTATCCTTAAATTAAATTCAATATAAATCATTTAAATCCATTAAATAAAAATTTATAAGGAACATAAATTTATATATTTAATATAAGTATATTTTAAAACAACTTTTCAGTAAACAGATTAGTAATTAATGAAAAAAAGAAATTCATATATTTTAATTTTGAATATATAAAATAATTTGCTTCAAGAAATAAAAAAACCTTTATATTTTTAAAAGCTATATTTAAATACTGTTCTCAAAAATTGTTTCTAAAAGACATGGCATAGTGATGGATGAAATGGAAAGATCTTTATCATCATGGATTGATGATCAACATCAAAATAATGTTCCTCTGGGTATATTATTCAAGCCAAGGCTCTTCGTTTGTATGAAGATTGAAAGACTAGATTAAGTGAAGATTTTAACATGGTATTTCATCAAATAATGGCTGGTTTGACAAATTTAAAATGAGATATTCTTTACATAATATTAAATTCTCTGGAGAATCGGCTAATGCAGATAAGGATGCTGTAAAAGAATTTATTTCCTCATTGTCTGAAATTATGGAAGATGGAGAATATTTTCCTAGTCAAATATTCAACCTAGATGAGACAAGTTTGTTTTGGATAAAAAAATGCTTAATCATGCATTAAAAATGCCCAATCGGACATAAGCCTTGCAAAAAATCCGATGGACATTACTTCTTGGTGAAAGCTTAGCTTAGAATTGAAGCCATTGTTAGCTTACCAAGCAAAAAATCCGAAAGTATTGAAAAAAATAAATAAAGAATTTTTTCTGGTCATTTGGAAATAAAATAAAAATGCCTGGGGTTACTGCATTTATACTTAAAGATTGATTCATTCATCATTTCATACTAACAGTTAAGTAATAATGTAAAATTAATAATTCACAATTTAAAGTATTATACAATGCTTCAGGACACCCAAAATCTCAGCAGAATTATACCCTGTCTCATATAGCCCATAAACCAAACAGTGATAGCTACATTTAAATGATATTATATGAAAACAAGAATGACTAAGACCATCAATGCAACAGGTAAGATTGGGCAATTTTAAGAAATTTAATGTATGGAATGCAATAAATAATATTGGAGACTCATGGGATGAAATAAAAGAGTACAATGAAAGGTTCCTGGAAACAATGAATGAAACAAGAAATGATGAGCAATTTTATAAATTTTGAAAAAACACTGGAAACTCTCACAGATGAAATAGTTAGCGTAATGAATGAACTAAACATGGCATCAAGAAAGATGTTAATGAGTTGATTAAA
The DNA here is from genome assembly GCA_026290005.1 of Latrodectus geometricus. Classification (NCBI taxonomy): domain Eukaryota; kingdom Metazoa; phylum Arthropoda; class Arachnida; order Araneae; family Theridiidae; genus Latrodectus; species Latrodectus geometricus. The sequence goes on from JAPDSC010143702.1 coordinate 149,887, forward strand.
TCTCACTCAACACCACAGTCAAATGAATACTTTTAATTGAGTAACAATGAAATACACAATGAAAGTGAGAAAGTTTTTAAAAAGGTCAAGACTTGAACAATTAAAAATATGAATGACATTTTCATACAGCTTGACAAATTTTTAACATCATGGAAGAATGTGATCCCAATAGAGAACGCATATGTCAAGTATGCAGGGCAATTGAGAAATACACAGCATTTCATACAAACCTTTAAGAAAAGTAAAAAATGGGTAGTATTCAACTAGCTATTGACAAATTTATAAAAGATACAACTGAAAGCACTTAAACACACCATTTTAACTTCATTATGTATACATATTAATAAATAAATACTTTAAAAGCATATTTTTTTTACATCCCTGTATTTTTGAACTTTCAACATTATTACACTTTCAGGAACCAAAGATGTGCGAAAGTCGAGCGTCATCTGTATATATGTTAGGAATTGACTGATATGGTTTGGTTTTGTTACAACATAGCATCTGATATGAGTGTTAAAGAAATAATTCTATTTTTGCACTTTTATAATGTGAAAATTACTTACTCGATCCCAAGAAAACTGGTAAAAACTCCAGAATTATTTTCTTGGAGAAATTATAACAATTTTAAAGTAACTTTAATGCATTTAAAAATTAAATAAGAGTAAAATGTAATTTTTTTGATCATTGCATAACAGAAACTAGAAAATAAAGATAATTATTTACTTCAGAAAATGGTAACAACAGTAATGATGCAATTAAAGCAGGTAACTGTTTAGAAAATCTAAAAAAATTGTCATTATTATTATGACAATATCACACAATTTTCATTTGACATAGTAAACAAGTAAAAAATTAAATTTTAATGTTTTTATAATGATAAGATGGTTTAATTAATGTTTAACTAAATTAACTTTTCTTAAAATGTATGCAAATGAATATTGAATACCCTTTGAAATATTTAAATATGTCATTAATAAAATTTTAATGCTTTTAAAATATTAAAATAATTTGATTCATTAAATAATCTTCTTTATATTAAAACTGTCACATGAGAAAAAATATTAAAAATTAAAGTCCCATTGTAACCGTCTGTCAAAGATAAATATCTGAATTTTCTTAACATTTAAACAATTTGAAAATTCACTCATTGACACATAATGACAAAATTTGGTTGTTAATGTGTAAATTAAAACTTCTGTTCACATTACTGATTATAATCATACATGAGTAAATGAATATTAAAGTGCTTACTTTAATAGTTTCAAAATTATTGGCGAACAAATCTCATCATTAATTTTACTGAGATCTTCAACAATATTGCAAACTTCCTTTAAAACTAAATCTGTTACTTCACTGAAAATGAAATAAAAAAAATAAATAAATAAAAAGTTAATTATTAGATACACTCAAAATTAATTATTTTAGATATTAAATACACCAATTTTTAAGAAATTAAATTTATACAAGGTTTAACTGAAATAATAGCTTATATGCAAGACTTCTCAATAATTTTCAAATGATTCATGTTAAAAATTAGATGCAGTTCTATGAAAAAGCTAGTTTGTTTCTATAATAATTTTTACAATTCACTTTGTTTTATCATATTCAGATGTTAAATTACTTTCAAAATGTTAACCTTAAACACAAAAATAGTTAAATAATATATATAGTGTTTGTTAAACAACTGCAAGATATAACAATCACATGGACACAATTATTAATATTTTTCTTCATTTTCCTCATCACACTTCCTCACTTTTTTTCCTTACAATTTAAAAATCTAAATTTAATTAATATATTGAATTTACTCCAAAAACTAAGTAGTGAGCATATGAAATTATTTTAATTATAATTTTTTAGTCACTAACAAAAAATTTTTGAAGTTAATAGCTTTTTTCATTAAAATTTGTATTGCAAAAATTTTTTATCATACCATATATTTTTTTCTTTTATAACTACAATATAATCTAATAAGTTTTATTGTAATAATAATAAGTAACTTGAGCAAACATCTTAAATTAATATGTTTAATACATAGCAAATTTAACTTGCCTTAAAAATAATTAATTTCCCATAATTCAGTAACAAAATATGTTGCTAATTAAGCTCATTAGATATTTAATTCTAAGAAAAATATTTATCTAGTGATAATTTTTAATCATAAAATTAAAGTTTTTTTTTTTTACCATGTTTCCAACACATTATGCAACCATAGAAGTAAACCATTTTTACATAAAGTTTTTGCAGATGATTCTATTTTGACGGCAGACGAAATAATTTGCAGTATAGTTACCTATAAATATAATCAATTACATATAATTTAAATATAAATATATTTAAATTATATGTAATTCAAATATATACTTAAAGAATTAAATATATTTCATTCATCAAATAATTCATAAACATTTTTAAGAAGTGAATTTTGAGATATAGTAAACAAAAGAAAAATTCATAAGATCATTATTATTTATTTAAAAATATGCACCTTAAAATCTTTAGAAGAATCTTCCAAATATTATACAAGTGTCAACATGAAAGAAAAGAACTTTATCCAAATGCAAGCAAAGGACACTTAGAGAAGAAGTGATTCATATAAGTTCTTGGAGAAGTTCATAAAACTATGCACTGAGTTGGTGGAAAGTAAAAAAATAAGTATGGCATAAAAGATAAAAATGGTACATTATTAACAGACAAAAAAATGAAGATTCTAAAAAGATTGGAAGAACATTTCAAAGAAATTCTAAATGTTGAGTAAAACTCGATACACAGACATTCAGTGACTTTTAAATGAAATCACTGAACAGGATGTTAAAGTGCTCTAACAATGAAACCAACTGATCCCACAAGAATATCACATAATTGGACACCAGATGGAAGTAGGAAGAGAGACCACCAAAGATAACTTTTAGGTGAATGATTCTAAATGAATAACAAGTTAGGATGGCTGTAGACTGACCAGAGAAGCCTTAAAGCGAAGAGGATGGAAAAAATTCGTGACTCCAGGCACTACAAATCTACAAGGTAAATGATATATGATATTGTTTTAAAAATTGTAATATGGGAGATAAACCAGTACACAAACCAATAATTAACCTTTTATATATAAATATAATGAAAAGAAATTTTAAAAAATACATAATGTTTGAAATAAATTTTTTATTTCTGAATGAATGCTTTAGGTTTTTAAAATCGAAATTTTGAATCAAAAGTAAATTTTACATAAATACAGCCTTGTCAGGGAAAATATTAAAATCTAAGATTATATTTTACATTTTAAACATATTAAGATTAATTTTATTATTTATTTTATTTAAAAATTAATTTTATTATGAATACAAGTCAGTTCAATTATACTAGACATTAATACTTAAAGGAAATATATGTAAATGTTATAAATAAGTGCATAAGCTAAAAAGAATAAAGAGGGAAATAACTTAAATACAAAAAATAGAATATATATAAAATACAAATGCTAAGAAGTAAATTTAAAAAAAAAATTAAAATTAAAAACAAAATTCTATATTATCATACGAATTGACTAACATTTAAAACATCAAAGGGATTTTTCGCTTAAAAAAAGTATTACTGTAACAACTAGACATTTACTTTTTCTTCTTGAGTAGATAAAGAACTCCAATAATATGACTGTATTGTACTAAAGATATAGCGTTTCTCACATATATGAAAATCTAAACTGGTACGAAGACCTTCAGCTAATAATTTTAATATCCATAACCTTTGTATTCTATGCTGAAAACAAAATTGACAAAATTCAAGCAACAGTTTAATGATTGCATAAAGCCTTATTATATAAATATTAGGTTGGGAAAAAGTAATCCATTATTTTTTAGACGTCTGTAGTGATCGATATCTCTTGAGGTATCTATCAAACAATTTCAGATTTATGCTCGTTGGTGACATTTGACACTAAAATATCCTCTTGCGGTTTTTTGTTTGATTAATTCAGTTACAGTACAAGGTTTTAAAAAATGGAAGACAACAGACAAGAAAATTCGATACATTTTCGTTTTTCTCTTGTAACGGCGAAAAAGATAGCAGGGTGGCTAAAATTGTGAAAGGTGTTTATCGTCCTATATAAGACTGTAACAACCAGTTACGTACAATTTTTGTTTCATCGATTCCGTTCAGGTATTTTTGATGTTAGAGATGTACCTCGCATGTGGATACAACATCGTTGAAAATGTCTATAAAATACCAAAAATGATCGAAGTTAACCGCATGTCAGCAGTCGTAACGTGCAAGACCTAAAAATCTACATGAAAGCTGTTTTAAACCTTTTTAGAAAGTGAATCCAAAAGAAGTTACATAAAGTTCATGTAAAAATAATGGATTTCTTTTTCCCCAACCTAATATTATAATCTTTATAGACAATAATTAAATTTAAATACTACATTTCAAAAACTTTTCATGAGATTTATAAGATTTAATATCATATAATAAAAAGAATGGACAAAATTAAATATGAACAAAAATTAAAATTAAACATTCATAATCAATTTTAAAAATTCTAAACAATTCAAACAATAAAATGTTATTAAAGATTAACATTAAAAATTTTTATTAAAAAGCATTCAGAAATTTAACATAGTAAGAATATCTTAAAAGAAAAGAAAACAATATACACACTGTAAAATTTTGTATTATTTTGAAGAATATTTTAAAAATTAGGTACACATAAATCAAAGATTATGGATATTTATATAATTATTTGCAAGTTTTAATAAAGTTAAAACAAAACTAACATATTAGTATTGAAAAAACATCAAAATTTAACAATAAAATTTCAAAAAGAGAAGAGAATGAGAAAGTACATTTCATTTTAAATAGTAAAATTGTTATTTGCTTATTTAAGCATTCAACAACTTATTCTGTACTTATTACTTATATGCAGATTATTTTTTAATTAATATTAATTAAATCCAATTCTGCTGCAATCTTTTAAACTGAACCGCTTTAACTATAGTTGATTTCTATATAAACATTCAAAATTCATAACTAATCAAATGGAAAAAATTGGTCAAAATGGCTACACCTATCAACATGTAAATATACATTGTTACAATATATACATTTTTGTACAATTTATTAAGTGATTTTTCTATTATTTTATTTCTTATCAAATGCTCTTTTTAGTAATTTTCTCCCTCCAATAAATGAGGTAACTAGGCTTATTATATATATCAAGATAAAGATATCTTACAACCCTTAACAATAAGCTTTGTTATATTTGACAATGTATATAACAAAAAATTAAAATGTTACATTTATAAAAAAAAAAAAAATTATTAATTGTAAAAAAAGAAATTTGATTATCAATTATCTCCATAAAAATCAAAATTTTTTACAAACATTATAAATCAAAAATGCAAACATAAAATCTATTATAAAACAAGTCAATTAAGTACCTCAGTTTCTAGACCATTAAAAAGTTTATAAAACCCTGGAACATGTGTAATATCTAAATTTGGTCTCGCCATGATGAATTTATAAAGTACTACATACAATGAAGTATCTAAAAGATGGGGTAAATTAAAAAAACATTAAACAAATTAAAACAAATAATTAGAACACTAAAATAACTCTTCATTCACAAAAATTAAAAGAAACTGGTGATGAACACAAAAACTTTGCATAAGCAAATTATGATACAGTAAAATATAGTTTAAACAAATTAAAATAAGATATTTATGGTACTATAACATTGATTACAATTATTATGATATTTTTAAAAGAAATTTTCAAGTTAGAATTACGGAAAATTTATGACTAAATGGTACGCTACAAAAAATAAGTAATGGAAATAATATACTTTTTGAAAGAGAGATAATCTGTGTTATTAAATGTTACTCTTGTAAACATTCAAGAACTTTTAAAGATTCTTTTTAATTATTAAGGGACTGGAACTCAAAAAAATGATAAATAGATAAAATAAAATAACAAAAAATAGTTATAATTAAATTACAGAACAGTTATTAAAACAAAAAGAAAGAAAGAAAGAAAAGAAAAGAAAACAACAAGTGGTAATAACTGAAACTATTTTAACTTAAAATTTAACACAGAAACATACTAAAGTGAGCACTAATAAAATTCTCATTACATTTGTTAAAAGATTTATTGTTAAACATATTTTAACATGTATCAAAATTTTATTTTTTACAATACAAATAATTGTTCTTGCAGAATTAAGGTACTTACATAGTACTTAATAAGGGTATTTTAATAAAAGTACAAAATTTTTATTAAAAAGAATTTTTAACATCATGATTTTGTTTAAAAGTTAAACAATTAGTGATTTAATAGTTTACAATTTATCAGGAATATCTATGGATCATTGCCATTCCATCTGGTGGATGAGTGAGAGCTTCATTGATTTGAATAAGTACAAAGTAAAAACAAATAAAAAAAATATTCAGTGCTTTCTATGAGTAATTAGCATCATCGATTTGCTAGGAAAAAAAAGTAAAAAATACAAGGGAAACATTTTTTATAGCAAAGTATTCAAAAGGAAAAATGATTTTTTCTCTTTTCTCAAATAAATCTGACAGGCTTTACTTTTTGAATGTTTTTTTCTTGTCATTAACTACACATTTTGAAACTTAAATTTTACTACTACTGTGTGTTAATGTAAATATTCATAGAGGTCAATAAATACTCCTTCTTACTTTAAAAACAAAGATAATTTAATTTGGAAATCATCTAATAGAAAATAGTTTAATTTAATTTAATAAGTAGAAATACAAATACATCAAATGTACAAACAAAAACACTTTTATGAAAATAAATATAATAATCTTATTCAATCTAAATTTCTAAATCAAATATTTTGATTATAAAAATTTATAAAATTAATAAGTAAATTAACTTACTTGGATTATTAAAAATATCTGTTACTCTTGCTAAAAATAATGAAACAATGCAGGGAAGTTTAGGATTTGGTGAAGTAATGGAATTGCGAACACAGTCTAAAAGAGTAAGCCATATTTCTCTTTCTTTTGAGCGGAAACTTTCTAAGTGTTGATAAAATTGGGACAAACAGTAATAGCCCAAGGCTCTCATATCTGAATCATTACTACTTAGAGATATAAAAACAAGCATCAATAGTTTTGATTCAACAAAACAATTAATGTTCACATAAGCTCCTACAATAAAATAAAGAAATATCAAAATTCAAATCAAACATTAGCTGCAAATAGAAGTTCAGAAATTGAAAAATATTTGATAATTACAAAAGGAATTATACCAATGCAATTTTAAATTTTACTTGTAATTACACACAGTCAAAATATATTTTATTTCATATAATTACTAACAATTACCAAAGGATTACATAATAAATAAGTAGAAATTAATCTGAGTATTCAAATATCAATTTTATCTATATTATTGTTAAAATGGAAATAACACAAAACTACTTAAAGTTTACTCTTATTGGAAAATTAAATATTCAATATATTCCTTATGCATTGAATATTTAATTTTCAAAAAGAAATGTAATATTCATACATTTCTTTTTTAAATTATCTTGATTTTAGGTGTCGACAGTTATCAGAGATTAACGTATACCTTACATAAAAGATATAATATTTTTTTAGAAAAAGTTTAATGGAAATGTTTAGTGCAAAGCAATATAGACACAAAAAATAAAAAGTTTACAGAATAAAGAATATTTCCCAAATTTTATGGAAAATAATTTTTGATAAATTATATAAAATTTCAGAACAATAATTATCATACATTATTTTCATGTGCTGATAAAAAATAACATATCAATATAAATAATACTTGTAGTTTAAAATATAAAATTAAAAATTTTAAAATATTGAAATATAAAAATACCAATATGAAATATAATACCAATATTTTCATAATTTAATTTACTAAATTTTCCTTATTTTCATAACATTTAAATATTCTAAAAGTAGTTGGCAAAAACTGACTTACCAGGTGATAATAAGTTTGCTAACAAAGGTAAAAGGAATCTCATATCATAAACTGTATGAGCCAATTTTTCTCCAATGTTTTCAGAAAACTCTAAAGAAATCTGAAAAATTTATAAAAATTTCAATAAAATCCCCTTTTTACTTGCAAGTCATTAATTACAAAATGTTTAACATGAAAATTAATATCAACAATGATGCAATTATAAAAATATGAGTTGGATTATTATAGTTAAAATTTTAACATATATAACAACTAATTTAGATTAGAAAACACACTTACAAGCAAAAAAGGATTAGAAGCAAAGTAATTAAATAAAATTTGAAATAGCAAAATCGAGGTATAAGCTGTTATTTTAAATTCTATATATTTTACAATTTTAAAATGATTAACTGAAATAACAAAAATAATATGAAGCAGATTTTTATAAATGTTGATACTGTATTAAGCAAAGTGAAATATAGAAAACATATTTATAAGCAGCACATGTTCTTTATGTGAATAACTTTTAGTTAAAAAACTAAATTTTTTATTATTGTATAACAAATAAATCTTCAATGAAAAATGATAAATAAAATTAGAATGATCATAGAAAAAACCTTTAATAAAATAAACTAACAATTTAACTTACATTAAAATAATAATTGCAAAACAATTTAAAATTTGTTGTTCTAGAATAAAAGATTTAAACAAGAATATAAAGAATTTAAAAAACATAATTTTAAATTAATTCAACAAATTAAATTTTAAGCATATGAATATAAATATTTTACTCACCTCCAAAGGTAATGATAATGGATTATGTAAAATAGTCTGCTCGATTTTCTCAGGTGCAATAATACTTGTGATGTCTCGTAGCTTAGCTTGGTTCAAAAAATTAACCTGTATTCCATTATTAAGTAGAGAATAATGTGCAATTGCAGCTTTTCCCCACAAGAAAGGACTAGAAAGAAATAAACACACAATTGATCAAAATATTTGCAATTAGAAATAATGTATGATAGTTATATATTTTTCGTTTTACAATATTAAAAATTTTTTATTTAGATCATAGGCAATCAATCTTCTTATATCTTATGGCACTTCCATTATTTATTGATGATAAAAATTTCACAAACTTATCACTGATTCAACAGTACCGTACCTTATTTTAGCCTATTGCTTGCAACCCTTAAATGGAAAATTTAGACAAATAGTGTAATTTTTTTTTAAATACTTTACATAGATTTACCAAAGTAGAAAAATATATCACAATAAACAAACAAATAAGTTAGTTTCAGCCTTTACAGCTATAACTATGCTTGACACATATCAAAGCAAACTGTTAGTCTAAAATCCTTTAACTAAAGAATCACAGCACCATATACTGGAATAAAAACCATGTGTCAGGACTCAAAAGAAATCTACTAGTTGTGCTCTAATAGCAAACAAAACTATTGTAAATCATGAAAACTTTAATCTTGCACTTTGAAGATTCAAACATAATTGTAGATACCAAATTGATTACTGTTAATTTAAAAAAAAAAAAAAAAAAAAAGCAATTGTGATTATATTTTAAAATGTTGAATTACAACAAAGCTTCCAACATAAAAGAAAAATTTTAATTTAGTTTTTTTTATGATTTAAATTTCATGTAAGATTTTATAATTAGTAATTGAAATTTTGTAGATACTAAAATAACAAGAAACACAAAAAAAAAAAAAAAAAAATAAATAAAAATTTTGAGAAACTATACAATCCAAAGATCTATTATTGATTGGTACAGAAATATCTTTGCTTTCAAGAATAACATCTAGAAAATACTTAGGGCTTCCTTATATTAACATATATAATTTTAATACATACATGCATGCGTGTGTTTAATATTAAGTAAGAAGAGCAGTTTATAAATCTCCTTCCTCAAGGTGCTCACAATTTTGCATACAAGCAATTAATACATATTCAAGTAAACAGAATATCTAAAATGAATTATTCCAAGTATAGTAGTATGGAATAGCGAATGATATAACAAGCAAAACAGTTAGACATCTAGGTATTTAAAATATAAAAGAATTGCTCAAATGGCAAAATCTATGCCATAAATATGTATTTTTCATTTTATAACAGTTCTTTTTTGAAGTTCTTAACAATTATATTTACAAATTGCATTACTTTTGATATAAATTCTTTATTAGGGCATTAACAAAAATATCAGACTTACATTAACAAAACATTAACAAAAATATCAGACTATCAGTAATTCTACATCTTGATAGAATTCAGACCCAAGTTTTGGCACTTACATTCAAAAGTTTATATCAAACAAATACTGCTATAAAAAAGAGCAATGATGTGAGATTTAACAAAGAAATATTTTTTTATGCCTGTATCAATAACTTATATAGACCAACCAATGATGGAAAATGATTGAAAATATATATGAATGTTCCTATCATGAACTGAAAAAAAATGTTTTTCATGGTTACAAATCAGTGTTAGTGAACCATTGCCACCAAAAATTAATGCATTTTTTCTTTTTGTTCTCATAATAAAATGTAAAATTTAATATACTGTGCAAAAAAGTCATGCCTTAGATGCAATAAAAAGTATATTCAATCGAAAAAAAGTAATATGTTTCTGTCATTGATGAAATAAACTTTGGCATCAAGGGGAATTTCTTATTTAATAGATGTAAATTTTTATATATATATATATATATATGACACTACTTAGGTGTAAATAGATAGTAAAGCTAACAATCGAATAAATCGCTAAATCAATTAATAATTAAGACTTACTATTTTTACTAAAACAGATGACAGGCAATAGGAATAAAACAATGTAAGATACAAAACTGCTTATGTAAGACAATTACTAGCAAATTTGCACATGCTTGTTCTTCTTGTTAGACACGGGCAAATGCATTAAATACAAGGGGAAATATACTTCTTGCCATGGAAAATATTTTTACACATAAGAATATAAAATTTCTTATTTATTAAATAATTTTTTAGATATTTTTATTACTACTGAAAATGTTTTACAACGAGAAATTCTTTCAGTTTTAAATAAAAGTTAAGAATTACTTAAAAAAATACCAAAAATACTTCAAAAAAGATCTAAATTAATTCTATAAAAAGGTCTGAACCTACCGAAATTTTCCACAAATGATTTAACTATTTTTGGTGTTGTTGCAGTAATGTGAGTGCAAGGAGAAGACCAATATTTACAGAAAAAAATCCTTTAATCCCTGTTTTAGAAGTATCCTATATTTTTTTATAATCTTTTAATAAAGAATATTGCTCAACTGTATTTTTTGGCACAAAATTCAATGAAAATTTGGCTTTACCAACTGGTGGCAGAAAAAATGGAAAATCTGAAGACCTTAACATGATACTATAGATACTTAAATAATAAAATGATTAATGTAGAAGTGAAGAAAGATTCATGTATATAATTATTTCTCTCTCTCTTTTTTTTACTAAATATTGTGTCTTTCATTTTTTATAACAAAGTGGAAAATGTTCTTTAAATACATAAAATGTAAAACAGTAGTAATGTCAATAATCAAAACATGAACTAATAAAACAGTATACTTTACCTATATTTAATCATATTTACGCCACTATCAGAATAAAGTTTTATTAAGTATAAAAGTTTTCTATCTGAAAAGTAAAAACGAATTATCAGAAATATTTTTATATGCATTTTTTTAAATTTCTAGATTCTAAAATTATTTAGAAAAGTTAAGTATAAATCTATTATACAACAAGTATTTGTCAAAAGTTAAGGCAAACAAAGTTTAGAAACAAACAATGAATTAAAGTGGACGAATTCTAAATACATTTTTTGCACACTGGAGAGATTGTACAAACCTGTACTATGAAGGGTAGCTCCATATGCCCCAAGAAAAAGGCCCATATGCTGCTGTTTGCATACTGATGTATCACGCTTTGCAAGAGCAATGAGTAATTCAATTATTCTTTCTATAAAATGAAAAATTGTTATTAAAATTTTTTTTAATAAATTAACAAATAAATTAATGCTAATATATATCTATGTTACCGTGAAAGTCCGAAATCTGGAGAATGTCGACATTCGCTGGTGAATGTCAACATTCACGTAGTCGCTTGGTGTATATCCGAAATATTTGCTAGATATCCTCATTTCTCACATACACCGGCAAATGTCGACATCCACAATGCACTAATGGTGAATCTTGAATATGCTTTTCATCTCTCCGTATCCGGAGAGGAGAAATGCAGATTTGCATTTTCTTATCTCAATATTTCAGGCGTGAAAAACGTCACATGTGTGACGTAACTTATCGCCTCTCTTAGAAAGGAGGAGTGACCAATCACGGTGAGTAGAGGAAGTGTAGAGGATTTTTAACCCGCGGGACAAACCTGACAACAAACAAATTAAAAACAAATTAAATGCTTTAGGCCGCACCTCTTTGTTGACGTTGCCTTCTGTTATCTCCTTTTCGAGCTTTTTAATCATCTTTTCAAATTCCACCAAAGCTTGTCTGTGATTGTCGACATATACCGGCGATGGTCCGAAAGTGCAAGAAATGTAATCAATTGTACGGTCTTTCACCAACGTTTTTGGTATGTGTTGACATTCACCGGTGAATGTCGACATTCTCTGATTTCGGTCTTTCACGGTAACATCTACACAAAAAATAAATTGAGCAAAAAATAATCAGTTTTTCATAATATAAATTGTTAACACAATTTAAAAAAAACCTTTGTTTTCTTCTTAATTAAGATTATCATTCATAAATAATTTTACACGTTTAATTTGAAACAGTAAAAGGAAATATAAAGTTTCAAATAAAACATTCTCATAAATTTGAAATCTATCTTGTGTTTAAGCCATGGAAAAAAAAAAAAAAAAAAACTTCGGTTTCCACCTCCCCCAATGATAGTTATACAGTACAGTAGTATTATAATATATAATATTTTTTACTGCTTTAAAAAATATTTTTTACCATTTCTTTTTCTTTATGAAAATGCATGTATTACAAAATCAGCAATATTATTGTGAAATAAATATTCTTTCAACTTAGATGTAAACTTTAATTTGCTTTTTCTTAATACTAGATAGTTTTGAAAAATTAGTAAAAAAAGAGATAACATAATAGTGAAAATAATTTTTTTGCACTATATTAATACAATGAAAAAGACAATTAGAAAAAGAAATAGCACTTATAATTGATTAAAAACTAAAAAATGTTTTCTTACAATAATGTGTATAAACATAAAAAAAATTGAAATGAAATTCAATAGAAAAAAAAAAAACTGGCCTTTTAAGTAATTATCTTTTGAATCAGATAGCATTACTGGAAAGAAATTAGAATGTCCAGTCACTAAGTAATATAAGTCCTGAGTAGGTAAATTAACATCCTTTGATTTCTCACATAATAGAGTCAAAACAGGGATGACTTCATTACCAATTTTTTCACACCTAGAAAAAAAAATTGTTTACTGGGAAAATCAAAGGTAAGCTAAATTAATAAATATTTGATTGAAGAAATTAAAAATTAATTTAATTTCTCTTGAAGATATTGCAATTTATTTATCTTTTAGTATTAATAGTAGAGAACTTAACAGATTAAAATTATTGCAAGGTACCTGAACATCCTCATGTGTTTTCTACTAGAGCCTCTCTCTCTCTCTCTCTCCCTCACTCACTCACTCACTCACTCACACACACACATATATATACGGGCCATATTCATACATCACAAGAGAAAAAAATAAGGAAATTCTTAAGTTGCCATCACATCTGATGTACATGTAAATAAAATTTAAAGAATAAAATTTAAAAATAGAGAACTGGTCTTTTGTTGATCAATCATGAATGGAATCAAACATAAAATTTTCAATTCATTACCACAAGGTCATGAGATGTATTTCCTATTTTGTATATAATGAAAGATTTAGTATTAATTGATAGGACTGCTTCATTGAGCATAACTATATTTTAAACACACACCTAAGCTAAATAGATCTTATAATTTATATATTAGTTTAAAAAATATAAAAATTTTAATGGTATTTTATGAGATCAAAATTATACTTTGGAAAATATATCACATTAATTATATAAATATCAAAAAATTTACATTCATACTTTTCTTTTATTGAAATAGTTAAAATATTATGGACCATTCTAATCTTAATGTTATAACATTATACTGAAATTAATTAATTTTTAAGAATTTATACTAAAAAAATTGATATCCATGTTAACAACTTTACTGTCTACGATAATCACAACATTGTTAGTCTATTTTAAATTGGTTTATTATTGAAGAGGGAAATACAAAGGAAAATGATAAATATAAATTAACATTTAACGTATAAAAAATAATAAAATAACGATTACTTTTTATTTTCAATAATAATAAGTACATTTTAAAATTCTTTTTTGTAAAATATACAGCACAAAATAAAATTATTATAATGGCCAATCAATAGGATCTGTTTCCACCTTTTAGCATTACAAAAATGAACTTATTTTCTCAAATGAATTCAAAAACTAATCCTTGCCTTTAGTTTTTGAAAATAATCATAAATGACTAATTATTCATCAATTATAAAACATGAGATGGAAAAATTAATAATGTTCTAATATTAAATTTGCAAGAAAAAAAATACAGTAGAAAAAAATTAATAAATTTGCAAAGCATGTCTGAGGAATTAAAATTAATTATCCTCAGATTAAAAACTTGCTTCAGAATAGAAATTTTACTCTGCTTTAATTGTATTAACAGTTAAAGATAGTTTTAATAAATGAATTTATTTTCATTTCAAATTATTTCACAGTTATCAAAATTTTTAACAATTTCAATTTTTTATTTTAGTAAATTTTATTTCTTTCATTTTAACATTTCAAACTTAAATTCAAAGTTTACGCAATAAGCTTTTTAAATCTTTATAAGCTTTATTAAATTTTTTCAAAATTATTAACTTTTTCAATTTCAATTTATATTCAAACAATTTAAAATTTTGTAAAATCAGCAGAAAATTATTTTACTTACATCATTGAGAATTTCAATGCTTTTCGAAAAAATGCTATCACTTGAAGGAAACCACCAATTTCTATTTGATCAAGGCTCTGAGAAAGTTTATTAAAAAATTGTATTTTTAATTTAACATCTTTCGAATTAATTTTTTACATTTTTAATATAAAATCACAATACAAATAGAAATTAATGCAGTATGAAATAATACCTGTAACAACTTTTTGATAAATATGATCAGATCCCAGTGTTGAAATTCTTTGCAAAATGCTGACACCATCCAAACAAAAATTATTTGCAATATTGGTTGCAAATTTTTACCTTTTTGAATTTTCTGAACTAGCCATACTTCAAGAAGTTCAAGCAAAATTTTCATTTTGGAAGGGCAAGGAATTTCTTCATTTGAGCTCTGAAGAAAAAACTTCCAGAACTTTTTTAGTTTCTTTTGAGCTAAAACAAGTTTTTTAAGAATGGTAATTAATTTAAAAATTTACCCTATACAAATTAATAACGATTAATAATAATACAAATAACACAAAAATAATGGAACTCACTAATAGCATTCTCTTGAAACAACAGTAGAGCAGCCTTTCCTGCATTACAATCTTTCATACAATCCACATCTTCAGAAAGTTTTTCAGCAAGGAAATTGGTTAATACACTCCAGAAATTTTCAGATATAGAAATTTTAAAACGTCGATATTGTCTACAGTCAGAATTATTGTCATTTAGGCATTTGCTTACAAGGTAGAGGAAACTTTGATTATTGGATTCTTCTAAATTATCAATAAGATAATTTTGGGTTAACTGACAATATTCATTGTTGCGTTCAATTATTACACCTAAAATTTTTAAATCTTTTTCTGATTTATGTTGTAATAAGTGCCAGAAGATATCTATAAATACAAAAAAATATATTATAGAAACATAAAAATTAAGTATCTCAAAAAAACAAATTTTTCAAACTTAAAGATAATACAAACTTTGAATACTAATTTTATTACTAAAATAGATAAGATATAGTACTTGAAAATTACTTTTGCAATCACAAAATTTTAACAAGAAATTTATAAGATACAATAACATCAATGAAATCCAAAAAAAAAAAAAAAATGCATATTTGATTTACAAAATCAAAATACAATAAAATTATGTTTATTATATAAATTAAGTGTTGAGAAATTATTTATTATTTTTCAAATATGTCAAACTATTTTGTCATACTTAAAGAAATAAAATCTATTTACTTAAATGAAAAAAAAAAAGTAATCAATATGAACACCTTCACATTTAATATAAAATGCCAGTTTTAATAAATAAAAATATAATACTTTTTAAAATTACCATGAAATTTTAACTGAAAATAATAGATCAAAGCACAATTTTTTTAAAGAATATATTAATTATTTTTCTTTTAAAAATGTATTTAACAAAACTTTCAGCGAGTAACTCTTAAATATTAGAAAACACATTTTATGTAAACTGTTTGACAGATATCTTTAATGTGTAAAATTAAATCAGCATCATTTATGATTTAATTACAAAATTTCAGCTGTATTTGGAAACAACACAACACATTTCAGCAATTATAAATTACCAATAATCATGAAACTCAATATTTCAAGCGAATTAAAATGATATTGTTGATTATTTTTTATAGACTCCAAACAATAGTTGAACTTTAAGTAAATTGGGTGATTTGGCAGATGTTGACTGCCTTGTGTAAAACTGACGAAGAAAAAAGAAACAGTATTTGCATGCAAAAATAGATATAATCTTATTAGATTTTAATAAAGAGGCATCACAATGTAACTTTACATATCTGCTTGGTAATTTTACCATGAATTTTTAAAAAATAAAACATATGAGCAAAGACAATATCTTGAAACTGATCTGTATAATTTTAAATCAGAAGAATTCATCAAATCAAAATTGCAATTTCATATTTTAGGAAATAAAGATGAGTAATTGATAATGACAAGTTCTAACTTGAAATTTTAATAATACTTTTCATTTGTTATGCCTTTGTATGTGTATGAATTAAACAATCAATCATTTGAAACAATAATATTATTAGTAAATTCATTTGTTGAAAACAACTTCACAATCTAAATGAAACTAATAAGGATGTTAGGAATAAAAAAAGCCCGCTATCATACACAAGAAATCTCCAAAGAATAACATCACATAATCTAAATCTCTTTGCAGGGTAAAAAATAAATTGGCAAATTAGGGTTATATTATATTAATATAGTTGTCAATTTTCTACAATTAGATAAAATAATTTACCATGCATAAGCAATAAATAGATTTACACTATCAAATTAAGTTATACGTACGCAGAAACCAATACACTATACATGAATACCAAGATTGGAGGTATTAAATATGAACAGCAATTTATTCAATATTATCAAAATAATTATGATTAAAATTAACTGCACAAGTATATTTTGTACATTCTTTGAAATTTAATCATAAAAACTCTGAGTAATAGAGTGACAAATGGACAAAATTAATTAGAGAAATATATAATTACCTTTATTAATCGATAAAGCATGTGATGGATGTTTTTCTAGAAGTTGTATCACAAAGTCTTTAAGAAGCTTTTTTTGTTTCTCATGCAAAGAACAGTAGTTAAGAATTAAGAAATTAATAAAACTTGAGGGTAAATTTGTTATCTCCTTAGATTGCAAGTATTGCTTTATAAGCAATACTAAAACTTCAACTGCTTGTTTTGTTTGTTGAATACTATTATCTGAACTGAACAAACATTCTTGCAACAGAGGAAATTCATTAGAACAAAATAAACTTGAAAATGCTCCAATTATAGTTATAAAATCAATTTCCTCACAATGTAGGCAATCAATATTGTTTTGCAAGTAGTAAAGCAGTTTTTGCTTCAATGGATATAAATACTTATAATAAGCTTCTTTTTTATTATTCAAAATAATTTTGGATATGTTCACCATAATTTTTGTTGCAATTTTGATACTCTCTTTGAAGACTGAATTGGCCTTATCAAAAGAATTTTCAATTACTAGAAATAATTTCAACATAATTGGATGACACAAAATTTCTTTGAAAAGTTCGAATTTTGATATCTGAGCTTCATTATAATTCTGAACATTAATGTTTGTTATTTCAGAATGTGTGCTTATATTCATATCTTCATTACAAGAATTTAAAACAGTTTCATTATGTTGATTAAAGTAATCACAGATTTCTTGAAGTAAGTCCAAATAATATAATGAATGACATTCTTCATCAGGATAATCCTAATTTATAGAAAAGAAAAAAACATTATTACAGTATGAATTTCTAGTTAAAATTGTATAATCATTAGTGAACATTATAACCATATTTTCAGTTAAACAGATGAGCAAAAAATCAAATGATATTAAATTTAAAACCTTAAATCAACTTTCAAAATGATATATACTTAAAAACATCACAAAACACATTTTTTTGGATATGTTTGTCATTTTATTGGTATGTAAATGACTCAATAGTAAAAATATATAGGTAAAACACTACTGTATGCATACTTTAATGAATTGTGTTTTATATACAACTTTTTCACATGAAATTTAATACATGTTTTAGAACAATTAAATCCAGGAATACTTATTATTCTGTTAAATATTTAAGAAGTATCTGTCACATTGATGATCAATTTAAAACTATAAATGTATAACAATGAGAAGACAATGGCAGATACAGACCTAATACTGAAAAACAATCAATTTAAAATTTGTAAATACATCTTGGGTGAAAAAATTTCTTTTATTGATTTAACTAAATATTAAATTCAAGTAAAGTACCAAAATCATGAATAAAAAAATTAATTTCATAATATTATTATAAAAAAATTAATACATATAAAAATCAATTTTCAAATTATTAAATAAAAGAAAAGAAAACTTAAAAAAGTTAAAGCATCAGAAATGGTTTTCATGTTCTACAGAAATTAAAATTTCAAAGATTTATTTCACACAGATATGCATAAATTCAAGCAGTTATTCTGCACTATATATCTTAACCATCTATCATATTGTATTCCAATAGCCTAAAACTGGTAAAGGACACAAAAATACAATATAACACGAAAAACATTATTTAAATTAAGATACACTTCTTTTATTATTTAAAATCAGTATTCAACAGGTTTTCAAAGAAAACAATAGGTTTTTGTGCTTCCTGCATTATTTAAAAAACATTTCCCCATTTTATTTCTTTAATGACATATGGGTACTTTCTTGGAATTAATATCTGGAATAAAATAAGAAATTTGATTTGAATTAATGAATATTTTTTTCATTACTATTCACTTTCTGTTCTCTTTAAGTAATTAAAAATTAATTTATTTTTCACCATAATGAAAATTCATATTTTAAAATAATTATAACATCAAAATTCCTCATTTATCTATAACTTTAATAGGTTTCTTAGGTTGCTGCAAAAATTTAGAATAAAATAAGAAAGAAGATATTCGAAAAGTAATTATATTAATTTTTATAAAATTTTATTAAAATCATATAATGAAAATTTTCTATTCAACTTACTTGAAAATTTCTAATTTAAATGTTTAGTTTACTCAATATAATAATAGATTTTCTGTGCTTTACTTAACATCAACTTTTTAATTAGAATTATATATATATATATATATATATATATATATATATATATATATATATGAGATTCAAACACATGAACTTCTGAACCAAAAGTAAGAGTGCTAACCATTCAGCTGCTAGAAGAAAGAAACTTCTTATCTTGAATGATTTTTCAGCACAATTTTTGAAATTAAATTCATGAAAATATGCTGCAAATAAACATGTACAATCATCACCACATTTTAAGTAAATCATTTAAAAATTAGTACTTTTTAACTTCAGATAAGACTTTTTTTTTAAATAAACATAAAATTTCCCTTTTAAATGGACTTATGTAGTTATCACTGAAAGTTATTTACAATGTATTGGAGTTTGTCGTCAATACCAGCAAGTTACTCAGATTTGAGGAAAAAATCATGCTGAAATGTAAGTCAGTTAAATAGCACAAAATGTAAGAAAATATGAACAATTCTTTAGTAAAATGTATAAAACCCTATACCCTCAGTAAGTTTTCTGACATTGGTAAGTAGTGTGAGTGTATAAATATTAAAAAACTAGCTTATATTTTTTAAATGTTAATTTCTTTTATTTATTTGAAAATGTAATTTACAAATAAACATTTTAACAGCTTCTCTCTATTAGCATTTTTGTTTTAAGAGATTCGTTTTATCAGGATACATTTATTTAAGCATTCAACATTGATATTTCAAAATACTTTGTAAACTTAAAAATGATACAAAAACTGGGAAAAAGAGTTTTAAAAGAGACAAATTATTTTTTTAACTCTAATGAGAAACAATAAAAATTATGTGCTTCCAGAAGTTAAAACTACAATATATTATAGACAAATTATTAAAAAAATAATGCTATAAAAACATTTAATCAACATAGAAAAATGGTTTTAAAAACATTTTGTTAAATTAACTCTACAATATAAACATAATGAAAAAATGAATACCACAGATCTTAAAATCTATTTGCAAAATAATAATTAACTTACACAAAACCACTTCAGTTCAAAGGTAGTATATGACAAAAGTTGCCATACAATTTTCTGTATTGAAATAAAATCTAAAACACTGAATTGGATATTTATACTGCAAGCACATTTCAATGAGGATGCATCAGGACAATATGAAGATATGAATTTTTGCTTCAGATGATTGCTTATATTTGAATCGCAAATATTTTTAACAAAAGGAACAGATTCAATCTGAAATAAAGTAAATATAATATGAAGACTAAATCTAATTTTTAAATAGTAGAATAAAAATAATCATCAAATAAATAACATTGAGAGTTTATGCAATAATCAATATATGTGTGTTTATGTATGAAATGTACGTGTGTGTGTATATATAATAAAACAAATAAATTAGCAACACAAAACATTTTTAATTTTAGCATACCAGGAAAACTTACCTTTTTAAAACTTTTTAAATCATGCAAGAGCTCACAGTAATTTAAGAAATCTGAGCTTATAACATTTTTATATTGACAAATGATGGCAAAATAATCAGTAGTTGAATATTGATGATGAAGAATTGAAACTAGTGCATTTTCTACAAATGATATGCAAACTAAAAGAAAAAGTTATCAATTAATTAAATACACTGAAAAATGTAAATAAAAGGCAAAAACACAAAAATGTCAGTATCATGCAACGTAATGCACTAAACTGCTTTTCCATAATTAAATTAATAAAGTTTTCAAAAGTAATGTAATTGCAAATATTTATATACTGAAAAATTACAAATTACAATGAGAAAATTTCATATTTAATTATATAGTTTAATATATAATATTTTACGTTACTCAAAATTAAAAAGAAAATTTTTAATATATTTTTCATACTTAAACAATTATACTAATTTGAACAAACGGAAAAAAAAAAAAAAAAAAAAAAAAAAAAAAAAAAAAAAAAAAATTGTAAATAATTCTTGCACCCAATTCTATCATTATTTTGAGATATTTATTAAAAAATTTTATCTCCAAAGGAAATTTGTTATTTTTGTTATTAAAATTTACTGATTATATTATTCTAAAAATATTATTTATTAAGTATTATTAAAAATATTATTTATTTTATTATCTAAAAATATTTTTTATAAAGTAGACCAAAAAAAAAAAAAAAAAAAACCCTCAGCACTATAGATATTCAGAAAACAAACAGATATTCCATACAAAAATATACACAAGTAAATAAGAGAAAAAAATTTTACTAAGCATTTTTTTTCAAATACTGACTTGCAAATTAAAAAAAAAAAAAAACACCATGCTATGAACACATTCTTTGATAACAAATTCTTCCCCCATTAATCATTTTTATTTTTTTCCTTCAGAAAATTTCTTTTGTCAACTTAATTAGCAGTATCAATTAAGTTGATAAGTTTTTCTAAATTTAAAATGAAATTGACTTAAAAAAATTTCAAATTCGCTTTTTATTCAAAAACTATATTTCTCAACAATTTTAGTCAAAAATTTAATTATCACACATAAGGCTCATATTACTTAGTGTCAAGATAGGAATTTTCAGAGTAAAGAATCATGGATTCTATCCCAACTAGTTTTAAACAATTTGAGAAGTTCATGCAGTAAATTGCATTAAAGCCTTCAGCATATGAATGGATGTTTTCTGGATTTTCTTCCTTGTGATATGTGCGTATAGCTCACTATCTATGAAAAGTTTTTCTGGAGGACAATTTATATGATGGATATTAAAAAGCCTTAACTATAAATCAATTACTATGCAGCAGTTAGCAATCAGAAGTATTCAATTATATGTTGTATTTTTTTCAACGGAAAAAGAACCAAGTTTTCATTTTTGTAAAGGAAATATTTCCAACAGCATTATTCCAAAACGCTCTTTGAAAAGATGATAGCAATCATTTCAACTACTGAGTGTTAAATTAAGATATATTTCGAAAAAATGTCACAAATTATATGAAATTTTTGAAAACTAGAAAATTCAACAGAATATATTTCCTTGTTTCTCTAGTAATTTTTGCTTTTATACAACAGGTCTTTATAACCATTTCTACATCTTCAATAAATAAATTTAAAATAACCATCCTATTTTTCAATAAATCTTGACACATATTTATACAACAGTAAAAAAGTTTGACTTTTCCGAGAATTAATTGCTAAGATGAAAGTTGGGTTTGCACTCTGGCTTTTAGTTCAACAATTTGTAAGTATGATTATCACTCGTACTTGAATGTTTGTTGTGGCTAGGAATGTACTTGAAATAGCTAATTAGCCCACTAGTGGAAAAATGATAGAACAGCAAATCAAACTAGCATATTTAGAGTAACTGCAAATTTTCTTCAAATGGCATTAAAATGAGGTCTTAAGTTACCACTAAACCACATTTAAAGAAATTTTTCACTGTGCCATGGCATTTCAAACGCAATTGGCCTGAAGATGAAAAGTACAATCAGCAAAGTACTCAAAACGTTAGCAATACAATATTAGATGAAATTCCTTGTTAGAATTTTTACTCATCTTCCTATTTTCCTTTTAAAGATGTGTGGAAATATTTTTTAACATCCACAGAAATAGCAGTCTTTGTAGTCTACTTAAATATAAAATATTGGTATTTTTGTACAATTTGTTACAGTAAATTTCCTCCTTTCCAAAAACCCATTAAATCAATTTGCATAGGTTTTTGGAGGAATAATCACAAACAAAATTACATATGTTTTTAATTTTAATTTATTTTCTCAACATCGCAAAACAAAACACATTCTAATTAAAGAATGATTTAAGAAACCAATAAATATTTTCACGAGACTGAAATCTCTAACATTTAGCTTACAAGAAAATATAGCTTAAAAAGCCAATCAATTAATGATTACTAATTCCAAGGTAAACGTCTCCAATATCACAATTCTTATACATAAGATGGCTTAAGAAGCCTAAAATATTTAATAATTACTTATAATTAGACTGACATCTCCACTTTCATAGTATAAATCACTTAAAATATTGCTTACGAAGCTCAAACAGAAATTGTAGTTATTGAGAAATATTCTCTCAGCACACACAACCCGCCATCTCTATGGCTATTGTATCCTTTTTTTCTTGAGTCACAAAGAGAGGTGGAGGAAGGAATGGCCAGATGTTATTTCAAGGTGTATTACAATAGAAAATATTAAAATTAAAAATTCATAAAAAATAAATGAAAATACTGTTTAAATGCAAAAATTGAATTGAATCATTCCAAGAAAATTAGAAGTTAAATCATACATTTAAACAGGGTCAAAAATGTATTATTTAACTTCTAATTCGAAATAATTTGAAACTAAGTAATATATTTTTTGAGTATTTACAAACTAAGTTTCTCTGAAAATATTTATTAACACTATAAATTAATATACTAATATAATTTTTCAACTAACTAATTAATTCATAATTTATTAGTCACTTTTGAAGTAGAAAATTGCAATTTTATTTATGTGCAAAAAATAAATATACCAGAAAAGAAGACTTTATAACAATGATGAAACAACAGTTGTAGACCTGTAAAACTAATATTTACAAAATACACCAATAATAACAGCATGTTTTGTACAGAAATAATGAATTTTTAAATTTTCTATGTAATCTGGAACATGTCATTAATCCTATCTTTACCAATACTAGTAACAACTTCTGTGTATAATTCAACTTTTACACTTGGATATATACAAGAGTATTTTATATTTTTCCATAGTATTTGTATATATAGTACTTTATATACAAGTACAACAGAAAATTTCTAACAATCAAATGTATTATAAAATCATCAAAACATAAAATTATTTTAACAAAAAACAAATTTAAAATTTACTATCATTAAATTGCTTATCTAAAATTATATATATATATATATATATACAGAACAGACAAACAAAATAAAATGCTTTTACGTGGGCTTAATATATAATGAGGCTTTACAATTTTATAATTATTTTATGTAAAAAATAAAAAGGAAAACATTTATAAATAATTTTTCAAAAATTATTTTCTCAATGCTCAAATTAGTATGATTTGTACTAATTTTAGCAATGAGAATATAAATTTTAAAGTTATACTGAGTTAAACAGAAATAGATAGTTCAATAACAGATATAAAGCATTTATTGATTTATATCAATCTATGTTATGCATATAAGATATATCACTCTATGCCTATTTAATTTTAATACTGAACATTTTTTAATTCACAAATCAAATTGTATAATGGAGAAATGAATATTACAAAAACTTATGTAAATGTTAAAATGAAAAAATAAATTAGTAAAAGAGTTATAAA
Source organism: Latrodectus geometricus (assembly GCA_026290005.1). NCBI lineage: Eukaryota > Metazoa > Arthropoda > Arachnida > Araneae > Theridiidae > Latrodectus > Latrodectus geometricus. The sequence goes on from JAPDSC010143702.1 coordinate 174,775, forward strand.
TTCTTTTTAAAAAAAGAAACACTATGTAATATATACCTTTCTTTTGACGTTTGCTTAATGAATCCAATATCTGCAGAGTAGCAGGTACAAAACTGGCAAAAGGTTTGCTGAATAATAAATAGAGAACATACTCAATAAGTACTTCAATTTAATCCAAATAAATCCATATACATATACAAGAATTTCAATAGTTCCATTAAAAATGATTACCAATAAGACTGACTTTCCATATTTTCATATATGATAACATTTTCTTCTTCATTTTCTTCTTCCAAAACATCTACACAAAAATGAAACTAACTTACATGAAATACAATTTACACATTTAAAATATTTTTTTTAAAAAAATACTTGATTGATCATTAAAAATAATTAAATAATCTCAAATACTTTTAGAAATATGTAAACTTTACTCAAAAATTATTTCAAAATTAGATTTTAAATTAAAAAGCAATATATAAATGGGTTAATTATTATAATGAAATGAAAGAAGAACAAATAATAATTTGAGACAAATTTTATAAAAGATGATTTGATTAGTAGCTTGGTTATCAGAAAAAACTCTGCATGAAATCCAATATAATAATTAAAATTATTAAACAAACCTATGTGTAAGATATTTTTATCCAACTTGGAGCTCATTTTCACATTTTTCATAACTGTAGAAAGAACTAGATGACAGCTAAAAGTTAAACACTAGATAAACTTTATTACAGGCTTGTTTATCCTATTTTGTTTTGCTATTTGCTTCTTAAAATGTATGCATGAAATTACTATTATGTGTTATAATTATAAACACTGCTTTTAACTATCTCAATTTTTTCAATACTTCTGACAATTAATAAGTAATGATTCTATTTATAGCACAATGTTGAAATGTATGGATAATTAGGCTCAATTTAATTCTTACTAAAATAATTTATATTTCATAATAATCAATTTGTAACCAATATTTTTGGTTAATTTAAAAGAAATATATTTCAGCTTTAAAAGGTACTCATGTAATATGATTATACTGAATTTGTAATGATTAAAAATTTAAAGTGAATAAATATTAAAAAATTAGATTTGTTGTTCTTTTGAGGCAACTAGAAATAAATATATATAAAGTACATTTTTTCCTAATTACTTTAAAATGGCAAAAAAAAAAAAATAATAATAATAATAATAATAATAATAAATAAATAAATAAAAATAAAAAATAATAGTTAGTTTAAGACTAACTTTTTCAAGTTTTAATATCACCTTTAATATTGCTTTTTATTCTACTTAAACCAATTTTTTATTTATATTTTATGTAAATGCAACAAATATTACTAAATTGCAGCAATATTTTATTTCTAAAAAATAAAAATCAAATGCTTCCCTCATCATTTATGTCTAATAAATGAGACTATTTTTTTTCTTTAAAATTTATTTAAAACTAATTTAATTTTATGTAGTTTGAATAAGTTATGTAACTAAAATAATTAACAGCAATTTTTAATTTATTACCTAATGATTATAATGGTTACTTAGTAAATTTACTATATTTTATTACCATTTAATACTTTCATAGCATCAAAAGAGCAATTTAGGATATTAAATTTTTTTTCAGCTTTATTCTCTCCTGGTTCCAAAGAGTTTGACTGATGAAGTAAAAAATTCAATGTTTGACTAATGAAATCAAATATTGAAGGTAGATGTTTAGATTTTGCATTTTTGATAGCATCTAGCCATATATCAATCTCCCATTCACACTCATCAAATACTTTTGTCTGCTGCAATACCTGTAATAAAAAATTATACTTAATAATAAAGTCGTGTGGACTTTTAGAATATTTTTGACATTTTTAATAAAACAATTTACTTTTCGAACAAGGTTAGTAGCAGCAATTATTTCCTTAGGCTCAGCAGTACTAACAAAAATATCAGATATAGCAATCAACAGCATATATATTTCATCCTATAAGATAGAAAAATAACAGTAGCAACTTTGAATAAAGAATGTTTTTTATTTAAAATTAAATTTGCTTTAACAATACTCATTATAACACTTAAAGAAAATTGAAATAATTTTTTTAAGAGATAAATAGTTACAACTAAATAACTTTTAAATAATAAATGCTAAAATATAAAATATGTTTTTACATAATTGAGCACAACTGAATTATATAAATTACGATATGCAGTTATACCTTCTGCAGCATCCTCATTTCTTTTTTCTGTTTAATGCAAAGCTCTAGAAGTTTAAGACGGACTATTGACAATTCTTTGACTGATGCATGTTGACATTTGTTAAGATTGTCAAGCATCCGTAGAAAATTAAAATTGTGACTTCCACTTGAAATTTCAAATAATTCATGGAAATTTTGAAATACTTCAAGAAGAATAAACAACTGTTCAGAAAACGATGGTATCCTTAGTTCTAAAAATTAAGCATAACTTAATCAAAATCATTTTAAAAAATTAATAAATTTTATTTAACAAATAATTATTTGTGAAATTAAAAAAATATAAGTAGAAAATAATTGCATAAAAATAATTGATATTTTAATAATAAGAAAAGCTAATGAATTACCAGTATTATTTACATCAATAATGACTTCAATTTTTTCAGAAGTTAGTTTATTCCAAAATATTTGGAGCTCTAAAGAAATTGGTATTTTCTGAAAAGGAAGTATTTATTATAATAAAAATTTCATAAACTAAAGCCACAAGTAATGGAGGATTTCCCATAAAATATTATCTTACTTTAAATATTAAAGGTAAGAAACCTTGTTGGAATGCTAATAAATCAGATGGATCATAAGGAGTATCAGATGGATTTGATTTAACAAAATCTAGAATTACTTTCACTTGCTTCAAAATACATATTAAGAATTGACACAAATAATAACACAATATGGGTTGTCCTGCCTGTAAAAGAATGATGATATAGTAATAAAAATAGCCACAAAATTACTTATTACAATTATTTATTTTAAGTAACAATTGGAGTATATTTACCTTTATAAAAAAGTAATTATGTGTAAATATACCTCTTAAGCAAATATATTTTTGTGATTGTTTATTTAGAATAATGAACTTTTTTTCAGCATTTAGCAAATACATAAATGAAATTAATATTAATTTGCATATCTCTGAACTACATGATCATAGAATTTATAGCATACTCAGAGTTATTCATTATACAACATTGATCACAAATTCAAAACCAGAAAAACAATTTAAACATAATATTCACTTTTTCTGTATATTATATAACATAAATTAGAAATACAAGCAGTAAACTTCATTATTGTATTCCACAATATATTCCGATATATAATACTAATGTACAATAAACTGTTTTATAATACAGTTAATGACAAAAAATAGGATGAAAACACATTTCTTTGATAATATTTATATTATTATATGTAATATAATTTTACATTCAATGAAAATATTTTACTATTTTGGTTAATGTTTTAGCATTCATAAAATAAATTTAGATATTTTTATGAAAAATAAAAGAAAATTTAGGACCATAAAAGCAAATGTACAAGCCAAATCTAAAAATAGTATTTATTTTTTGTTATTTCTTATAAAAATGTTTTTATTTAATTTCCCTTCCCCTTGAACCTAAATGTTTACATTAACTTTACTTTTTCTTAAAAGATGAAAAACTTCTTTTGAAATTACAAACAAATTTTAGATAAAAATTATTGAGTTCACAAGAGGAAACATTTTTATGAATATTAACTTTTTAAAAGCAATAAGTGAGTAAATAATTGTAAATAAATAATTGAATTTTCAAAAACTTTCAACTTTTTATATATTTTTAATTTTTCTTTATGTACTTTAAAAAGTACATAAAATCAGGCAATGCATTCTTAAATATAATATTAGTTTAAGGAAAAAGTAATCCATTAATTTTTCGTTAGACATGTGTAGTGATTGATATCTCGTGAGGTATCTATCAAACAATTTCAGATTTATGCTCGTTGGAAAGGTGACATTTGACACTGAAATATCCGAGAGGTTTTTTATTAGATTAATTCAGTTACGAGTACAAGGTTTTAAAAATGGAAGACAACAAACAGAAAATTTGATACATTTTAGTTTTTCTTTTATAATGGCGAAAATGCTAACAGGGTGGCTAATATTGTAAAAGGTGTTTATCGTCCTATATAAGACTGTAACAACCAGTTATGTACAATTTTTGTTTCGTCGATTCCGTTCGGGTATTTTTGATGTTAGAGATGCACCTCACATGTGGATACAGCATCGTCGAAAATGTCTATAAAATATCAAAAATGATCGAAGTTAACTGCATGTCAGCAGTCGTAACGTGCAAGACCTAAAAATCTACACGAAAGCTGTTTTAAACCTTTTTACAAAGTGAATCCAAAAGAAGTTATATAAAGTTCAAGTAAAAATAATGGATTTCTTTTTCCCCAACCTAATATAATTTAAAATAAAAATTCCCTTAGAAAGCACTAAAGGCATGCTTTTAACATTAGAGATTTGTTCAAAGTATTAGAAGAACAGTGAAACAAATAGGTATGGAATGTCTTACAAAACTTAATATATTTATTATAATTTTACATTTAAGCAAAATTCATTTTAATATGAAAGTTATTTCATTTACACTTGGAAAATATGAACTCAAAATTTTTTCTTTTTTTAAAATTATTTCCAAAACATGTCTCCTTCATTTGTATAATACGATGTTATACAAGTTTTATAACATTATATCACAGATAAATAGCTACATTCAAATTTTCTAGTATTAAAAATATAAAAGTTTTCATTAATGTTTGAGAGAATTGTAATGAGATTTATAAATATTAGTTAATTTGTATTACAGATACTATAATATTTCTTAAATGCTGTAAATATCATGGTAAATGATAATCTTTAATTTTATTTAATGATTACATAAAAAAAATGCAATATTTATTAATAATAATTTCTTACAATTCAATGAAATTTATAATAAAAGTACTTACAAAAAAATTTCCGACAAATTACAAATTTGACAAGTAGATATTATTTGATATTAATATTTACATTTATACTTTATGTTTTTAAGAGAGTTTTAATTAAGAAAACATTGTTTACATCTTATTTAAATATAAAAATGAAGATGCTTAAAAAAAATAGCTGCTATTTTCTACAAACACAGATAAATCCAGCTACCAAATTAAAAATAAATTTGATTACCACAATTTTAATAAAGTAGATAATTTTAGTTTATTATTGAAGAGTATATTGCTTTTGATATTAAATTTTGTAAAATGACTAATAAGTAAAATATTATTTATACCCTTTAGTATTTTTTTTTAAGTTCTCTTAATAGCAATACAAATCTGTTTTTCATTTTGGAATGCTTAAAATATGCTTTGAAACAAGCTTTAAAAATAATAATTTATTTTTGCTTTTTTTTAAAACTTTTGACAATTGTTCTGCCCATAGTTTTCGAGTTTTAGTTAGAAAAGTTTTGTCTGTGGGACTTGCTCAATAAAATTCCATAAATAGCATAACCCCAACTGTAAATGATGATTAAGCAATTCTTATGCTTTAATTTAATAACTATTAAAATTTACTATCTCTTACAATATATATCAAGGGTGGCCAAGACGTCGACAGCGAAGACATTTTAGGTAGTCCACATGACCATCCCGATAATGAACTTCGATATTAACAATTTAATTTATGACACAGAATCAATGAATTATTTCAAATAAAAATTTACTACAGTCTAGGCTTTAAAACCTATTACAAACTGCACAAAAATTTACGATTTAAAGATTTATGATTAAAGGTTTACGATTTATATAAAACCTAAAACGGACATGATGAGCGTGTGATTAAACTTTTAAAGAAACTATAGAAAGGTATGCATCTCAATTAAGAAAAATTGAATTGAGAAACTTCAAAAACATGGAGGAAGATTGCATCCATAATCCAAACTGAGACTTCGAAGATTTCGCTGACTTAATTAGGTTGAAAGAAATACTCAATTGTATGATATTTCCATTTAATGAAAATGTCAACATTGATGGAGTATCTGAAAAAATAGGACTTTTAATAGATACCACATCAGTCACAATCGAGGAAGAAATTATTAAATTAAGATGCAATATATTTCTTAAATCCAGAGTATATTTAGCGATACCAATTTCTGGAAATTAATTCCTAAGAAAATATTTACAAATTGATTTTATATTTAAATCATACCTTGGATCGAGGTATCTTTGGGAATCTGCTTTTTGAACCAGGAACAAAAAATAAACGTTGGTTGCATTTAACAGATGAACATTTAATTTCGTGTTTAAGCATTGCAATAAGTTCGTACCAGCCACAATATGATAAACTTGTCGCAGATATACAGTGCCAAATTTCAACTAAACGAAGTGAATAGAATGGTCAGTTTTTGACATATGAATACTTGAATTATTTTTGTCAGTAAATTTTTATTTTGTAAATACTAATATTAAAATTTTTTAGAAAAATTACATAATTTACCATTTTTACTTGTTACTGAAAATAAATATGTGTGTTACGTTAATTTAGCTCTGCCATTGGTAGACCGCCTTCGATTTTTTAAATGTGGAGTAGTCACCGGGTCCCAAAAGCTTGGCCACCCCTGATACATGTATTATTTTATGAAATCTACATTCAATACCTACACTTTCACGCAATAATGTCACATGTCAAATTAAAAAATAGTCAATATTTTTTATTACATTTGACAAATGTAAATATTGAATTTTTTCCCCATTTTTATTTTTAAAACATTATGAATGTTTGCAATGCGTGTTTTCTGCAAATTTAGTAATGGCTTTTAGCAGATTTTTTAGTTACTTGCATTATTTTTCTACTATCAAAGCATTTTATCTCTGTAGAATTTGAATAGTTGATTAATTTATGACTCAATATTTTACAGCAGAATAAAATTTAAGAAAATATTAGTTATAAAACACAATTTATGACTAGTAATATTTTACAAGACAAAATTTTGGTGAGACATTTTCATCATTTTGCTCTAATATATAAACTACATAAATTTGGCAACAAAACAGGGAAATATTATTTAATCAGATTTCATTAACTGTTTTTTGGTTGGTTGGTTGATTTTAATGGCGCAAGGTCCAAATAAGGACAAGCTGCGCCAGACATCAGTTTGAAATTAATCTCTTTTCTTTAGTCCATTAAAAACTTAATAATACAAACTTTTAAAATAAAATGTTTTATTAAAATGATATGCGTATTTATAGCAATTAAAACATTTGTAATGAAAATATTTTTAAAAGTTGATAAAATGAATAAAAATTAAAACTTATGATTAAAATATTTCTAAATTTAGATAAAATGAATAAAATTAATAGCTTTTAAAAACGCGAACAGATTGCAATGGGGTGGTTCCCCTAACGAGTCTTGTATTTTTAAAATATCACTGTTAAAAAATATGATGCGAAAACGGTTAAAATCAGGACAAACAATTAAAATACGATGTACTGTGTATGGTTCATCACACGTTTCACACCAAGGATTTAAATCACTCAAGAATAGATGTTTGTGGGTGAAACGCTTGTGACCAATACGAAGTCGAGTCAGTCTGACATCTGCACTTCGTACAGGTAAAACATGTAATGGGATGATAGATGAAAAAATGGAATGGAGTTTGTTACTGACTTGCATTTTCCAAGATTACTGCCAAAGAGAATTTATAAAATGTTTTATTCCTTTTCTCACACCTATTGATGGAACTGAAGGCAGAATAGAAGTAGATGCAGACCTTGCAGTCGCATCAGCCTTCTCATTGCCATCTATTCCTATGTGGCTTAGTATCCAACAAAACAATATCTCAAATCCACTTCGAGAGAGAGAGAGAGATTCGAGCAGTTTGAAAATTTTGCACACAACTGGGTGGCAATTGAAGTTATGATTTTTCAATGCTTCTAAAACAATCTTGCTGTCAGTATATATGCAGTATTTGTGTACATTTTAGGTACACACATACTGAAGTGCACAGTATATAGCCATGGCTTCAGCAGTGAAAATGGAGCAGGATTTATGAAGGCAGTAACTGAAGGAGGTATTGTCAACATAAACTCCACAGCCGACATATCCCGCAGTCTTGGATCGATCTGTGTAGACAGGAGTGTACATATCATAGTGACAGCGATGAAATGCATAAAGCTGTTGAAAAATAGCAGGTGTTGTGTCAGACTTTTTAGTCTTCAAAGGCATTGAGTACTGTAATGTTTGAGTTATACCAAGGAGGATGTACAAAGAAGTCTGTAGATTCAATCCGGACATCACATAGGTCAGACAGCAAAAGATAGGAATTAATACGCGTGAGAAAAGGTTGACTGCTGGATGGTCTAGCCTTATATAATCTCTTAAGAGCGGCATTTGGAATCGTAGAATGTAAGGGATGATGAGATGAGGACATAATTTTTGAATAATAATTAAGAGACAGCTGCATCCGCTGTAGGTCTAATGGTAATTGTTGGCAGATTACATATAGACTCTGGACGGGTGAAGTGCGAAATGCACCAGAGCATATTCTTAAAGCAGAGTGGTTAACAGTGTCCAATCTGCCTAAGACGGAAGATCTAGCAGATCCATATGCAGCACAACTGTAGTCAATACGAGATAAAATTACTGACTGGTAAATTCGACGGAGTGATGTGCGATCTGCACCCCAAGATGTATTTGAAAGCACCTTGAGGATATTGAGCAGTCGCTGACATTTCTTCCGCAGATGTAACACATGCAGAAGGAAAGTTAATTTTTTGTCGAAAATCACACCAAGAAATTTTATCTCATTGACCACAGGGATAGGTCTACCACTTATGTGCAGTACAGGATCATGATGGAAACTAGTTTTCCTGCAGAAATGAACACAACAACTCTTACTAGGAGATAGGCTAAGGCCATTCTGTGCACACCAAGCACTGAGATTATTTACAGCTGTTTTCAATGGTCTCTCAATTACATTCATGTTAGAACCCTGATATGAAATTTGAATGTCGTCAACATATAAATTACTATGAACAGAAGGTGGTAATTGATGAAGTATGTTGCTGATGAAAAGGTTAAAAATGGTCACGCTTAAAACGCTGCCTTGAGGAAAACCCTCAGCTTGGATAAAAGTATTGGAAAGTGTATTTCCAATGCGCACTCTGAAAAGCCAGAGGGCTAGAAAGTTCTTTATGAACATGGGAAGATTACCCTTAAAACCAAGATGGTACATAGTATGGAGAATGCCATAGCGCCACGTACGATCACATGCTTTCTCTATATCAAAGGTGATTGCAACAAGATGGTTTCTCCTTTCAAAAGTATTTCGAATGTGGGATTCCAGATCTATTATATTGTCAATAGCGGATCAACCTTTTCGAAAGCCACTTTGATGAGGAGGGATGAAATTATTCCTAAGATGTGAGTCTAGCATTGACCATATGCTAAAAAGTTTTGCATAGGCAACTCGTAAGAGCTATTGGACGATAACTCATAGGGTCAGAGGAATCTTTGCCCGGTTTCAAAATAGGAATCACTATCCCTTTCTCCACGCAGTGGGATAAGCATGTTCCGTCCAGATTCTATTAAACAAGACAAGGATGTTCAATAATGAATCTGGATGTAAATGACGGAGCATTTGATAAGAGATTCCATCTGGTCCGGGACTGGTATCTTTTACCTGATATACGGCAGTCTTCAATTCTGACATTACAAAAGCACAATTGTACGGTAGATTACTGCGATCAGAACACCGTAGAGAAATTCGCTCAGCTATTCGTTTAGACCTTTAAAAACTAGGACTATATGAATCTGAGCTGGACACGGTGGCAAAGGTTTTTCTGATGGCATTGGCAATATCCAGTGTTGAGGAATGCACAGCAGCTCCAGTTTTTAAAACAGGAATGGAACAATCCTGATAAATACCATTGGCTGCTTTTACTTTCCTCCAAAATTGTTTGCTGGATGTTGATGAGGTAATAGAAGACACATAACGAATCCAAGATTCTCTTTGACTGTGGCATCTTACTCTACGAGCTTGAGATTTGGCTTTTTTAAAAGCAATAAGGTTCTCCGTAGTAGGGTATCTTCGGAAAATATTCCATTGCTTCCTTTGTTTCTTATAAGATAGTCAGCACTCTTCATTCCACCATAGTTTCATAAGCTAACGTGGGATAGAAGAACTTTTAGGAATAGCAACATCCGCAGCTTTGATTATTGTGTCAGCGACATATTTAACGGCATCATCAATCATATCTCTCTTAACTCTTGTTTCCGTAATTGTAGCCAATTGCGTGAAAAGAACCCAATCAGCTCGACTGTACACGTTATTAGGTGGCCTATGAGACATTATTACTTCCAGTCTGAGTCACGATAAGAGGGAAATGATCACTGTTGAAAAGATCATTTCCTACAGTGAAATTCAGCAATGGCAGAAGTGACGGAGAACAAATAGCTAAGTCAAGAGAGTGAAATGTCCTTGTAGGTTCGTGGAAATAAGTCTTCTCGTTGGTATTTAGCAGACATAGAGTGTTGTCAGAAATGAACTGCTCTATCTGAGGACCACGAGAATTCGTATCATCACTACTCCACAAAGGACTATGACCGTTAAAATCACCAAGCAATAAAAATGGAGCTGGGAGTTGATCAACTAATTCATTTAGTTCTTCAGCTAGAATGATGTCATTTGATGGTAAATAAAGGCTACAGACAGTGATTAGACATGTACTATAAATTTTGACAGATATAGCCTGCAGTGTAGTGCGCAGCTGATGTGTTGGGGTATCTGTTGGAAGTGAAAATGTAAACACCACCGCTTGCAGTGGCACTACCATCATAATCATTTCTGTAGCATTGAAATCCTCGTAGTTTAGAGCCAATAGTGGGCTTCAGGAATGTTTCCTGGAGAGCCACACATACAGGATTGTAGTAGGAGATGATGGATTTGACATCATCAACTCGAGGCCGGAAACTACGACAATTCCATGAAACAAAGGAAGTTTTATGGAATATGGACTAACCATTATCGCTGTTACTCAGAGTCATCTCAGATGAATCTTCAAAATTGAGTTCATCATCTGAGGGATGTAATTTAAAGGTCTATGAAAAAAGGGCTTTCTTTGAAGTTATGGAAAACAATCGATGGGCTTTCTTGGCAAGTTCTAATTTTCTGGTTTTCAAAGCTTTTGATTTCGCAGACATTTTGGTGTAACTGGGTTCAGACCTGCTGATCTTCGTAGCTTGTGTTTGCAAACAAACGGAAGGGAATGAACCTTCTTCTGTTTGAGTGCTGCATGAGCGAGTGATTTTTTTAATGGCAGCTGCCTAGCTAAAACCAGCTACTGGAGTCCGGGAAGTTACTAAACGTCCAGCTTCTGGATAGGAAATATTGTTTTTGATTTTAAGTGTAGTGATTTCTTTTTCCAGTTGCCAAACGGGACAAGTTTGAGAGTAAGAAGCGTGAGCCCCTTTGCAATTTACACACACTTCTTTGGCTTCGCAGGTAAGGCTGTCATGGCCAACATCAGAACAACGGGCACAAGTAAGTGTACCTCGGCAAGCCATTTTAGAATGTCCAAAACGTTGACACTGGAAACATCTTAGAGAACTTGGGATGAAAGGCCGCACAGAACACCTCATATATGCCACTTTAATATGTTGTGGCAAGTCTGGTGTAGGGAAAGTCAATATGAGATGCTATGTGTTCAAGACAATGCCATGTCTCTTGATTGTAATTCGCTTGACTGCACAGACATTCTGGCTTTGCAGGTTGTCTAATATTTCATCTGTTGGCGTATGAAACAAGTCCTCTGCAGATATCACACCTCGTGAGAAATTTAGATTTCCTTGAGGCTCCAGGCTAACAGTTATGTCAGCTATAGTACTTATGTCTTGCATCAGGATATACTGCTTTTCGGATGCAGTTTCTATCAACAGAACCCCATATCTAAGTTTTTTAATTGATTTTACTTCACCAATATTTGAAGTAATAGCCTTTTCAATAAGAAAAGGTGAAACTGACTCAAAAGATCCTCCAATTTTTTTAACAATAAAAATTTTTGCTTTACATGTGACCATTTGTTGCTCCTGTGGGAGTGAGGAAAAAGTTCTTTTATCCATAGAGGATGAAATAAAATTCGGGGACCAGATGGCACCACCCACCACGGAGTCCTACAAGGGGATGCAAGTCAATTACACCAGTGCTAGCCAGTCCCTATACGCTCACAGCACATCCCTGAAGTGGTCTCAACCCTTAACGAGTCACCCAGTAGAGGTACTGATCGCTTGATCCATAAAGCCGATTGATGTGCTGAGGACCACAACACACCTCCCGTTTACCTGAAGCAGAGGCCAAAGTAATGTGTTGGTCTCTGGGCACCTCAATTACCAGGATTCTCCTTTCCAGGGACACGGGTTTCCACGCACGGCAAACACGTAGGTGATTTAGTCCCCAAGAGTAGTGAATAGCAACAGAGCAGCGATAGCTGCTCAAGGGGAGCCCTCAACCTCATTAGAGGCGACCACAATGAGGGAGAAAAGGATGAAAAGCAGAAGAGAGAGGAGAGAAGAAAATAAAGAGGTGGGCAGATGACTGGGGTACTTCGGGATTGTGACACCCGTGTTTACTTTAAGAAAGTAAACCCCCTGAGGGGAACTGTTTCTTTAATTTAGAATGCCGATTGCATTAAATATCAAATTATAACCAAATCTAATATAATAAACTATTTTATTAAGCTTTTAAATATAGTCTAAATATCCTAATTTAATAAAAAAATATTATTAATATAACTAATAAGAAACCAAAAATGATCATTAATGAACAATTCTTTTAAGAAAAAAATTTTTTTTTGACTCTTTTATAAATTAGAAAAAATTTATACACAATAATACAAAAATATTCAAATGGATAGCTCATTCTGAATACTATAATTGTTATTTTTGCACATAATTTCGCAAACTAAATCAAAAATTTATAAAAAATATAAAATCATTCCCATGATATATGCAGTTTGTATCTTTCATAATAAAAACCTTTTGTATAAAATAATACAAAGTATTTTTAAAAATAGGTATTATTTTATAATGTAAAACAGACTGTTTAGAATAATAATTTGTGAATCTTTATATAATAGAATACTTTTTAACTTAATAACATATATGATTTTGAACAAGTGTTTTTAATTGCTTTTTGAAGAAAATGTAACTTTTTACCTTTAATGTATCATTTAAAGTTGATGGACTTATGAGCTCTGGGAAACAAAACATTTTTGCAATATATATTAATGTAGTCACAGATCTTTTATTTTCTGATTTGAAGAGATGTGTTATAGTATCTTGAGCTTCCATAACCTTAAAAAAAAAAGTAAGAAATGATTATTATACACATAATATATTAGGAAATATAAAAACATGAAAATAATAACATGTTCAAAATCTTATAGTATCAAAAAGTTAAAAAATCTGCAATTCTTAGCCAACTATTTTGAAATTTTGACAAAGCATTGCATTTGAGTAAGTGCACTTAACGTCTATTATATACAGATGTCACATCTATGTCAAATAAAAACATGATCTTTTAAAAAAGTAGTGCCATACACTGGATGAAAATGTATCATGCTTTACTGAATATTTTAAGATTTTATTTCATTATTTTTCAAATGGACTATTAGATTGAATTTTGATTATTTCAACTAATATTTTGATTTTAACTATTTCATGTAACTTTGGATTGGAATTGAGCAATGTTGTTTAACATAAACTATGTATTAACAAAATTAATATTATTAATTTTTTATTTTTCTTATTTTCCAAAGAAATTGTTAGTAAAATTAACGCTACTTCAATTGACATTGAATTCACACGAAATTAATTTCTGTGCTTTTTCAATACTGATTTTATGTTGCTTCAATCTGATTTCAAATTACATAGTTATTTGACTTTTTCAGAATGATTTGATAACCCCTTAAGTTTGCCTGTACAGTATGTGCTACCCAAAATTGCCCTTAACCAATATTCTCCTACAGCGTACAGGCATCAATATTTTCTCCTTTCCTGGTTTGCCTGTATTTTTCATTATTGTAAAGAGACTATTTAGTATTAATTTTTTTTAAAACAGATGGCATGGGTTGTCCATGTAACTGAAATGCTTTTTAGCTGGGTTTTTCTTTATAGAAGAAATTTTTGTTCTACTGCATTCAATGCTTGTGAATTTAAAACCTTGACTTTTCTTATGGAAGTTATAGATGGAATAAATGGCGAAAATACTTTCTTGTTTGATGATGAACTACATTCTCTTACAGTTATTTCTTCAAATTATTTTGATTATTCCTAAGATTAATCATGCAGTGAGCTCAGTTCTGATGAGAATATGAGTTCCACAAGAATTTTCACCGAGGTTTATGTGAAAAATCCCCATGGTTGGTGTCCTCGATTTAAATTTACTAATATTTCTTCTGAGCACATACAATATGATGACACTTCTGATGTTCTATAATTTCATGAAACGTTCATAGATTCTTCTCTTATGAGTAAAATTGTGGAAGAGACAAATAAATATGCTTGAGAAAGACAAACATTTAGGGTTTGTTGTGTTCCAAAATCGTAGAATAAAAAAAGCTGTAAAAGCATTTAAAGTGAAACAAAAACTTATTATTCTTATTCTATTATGTATGGTACTTAATTATATGCAATAAAAAAATACGCCTTTTTTGGAAGCATTTCTAGTGCAAAAAACTGACCCCTTAAGGAATTAAGGTGCACTGAAATACTTTCTTTGTCAAACGCTTTGAAGTGAATCAAATTTAGCTTGTCACATTTGTAGAGTAAAAACAACACGAGTAAATGCAAATCAAACTAAGGTTAAAAACAGCATCAGAAAACGGGAGAAACTTGCAAAAGATGACAACGGAAATTAAAGAATTAATTCTGAGATTCCATATTAATTGCTAGAAATTGGAAATGGGGCCGATTGACCTGTCCTCAGAATGACATTCAGTGCATAATTCTGATATACAGTGACATCTAAAGACTTAATTTAATATATCTTTTTTAATTTAATATTATTATAATATATTTAATATTTATTGCAAACATGTATTTTCCAATATTCAAACCAAATTACAAGAACTATGATTAGCTGAATGAACAAGCTATTTCTATAGTACAGATCAAAGAAGTTTAAGAATCTAATAATGCTATTCAGTCTAACAGTCAAAGCAATTATCTCTTATAAATCTATGACATTGTTATAGAAGCAGATGAAGTGGGATTTTTTTAACTCTTCCACTCTGACAAGAATGTCACAGCAAATACTGCAATAGAAAATCGCTTGTTAATTAGCATTCTTCAAATTATTAATCAACCAAAACAACAGAAGGTCACTGACATTAAAAAAAAATTAATGAATAACAAAGAAATATTTGTTAGGATTTTTCAAAGAGTAAAATGCCCTCATTCCACACATTTTTATGATTCCAACAGGATATGGTATTTCATTTTAAGAAATCAGAATTCTCAATTTTTAGTATAATCAACAGAAACCAATATCAATTTTGAGAACTGTACGATTTAGATTTACATATGAATACTTTTCATATAAACAAATATGTTGTGTTATTAAAGTCAACAAACCACATAATTTCTGAAGCAGAACAGACAGTGAAACATCTGCATAGTGAAAAGTATAGAGAAATTAATCGTTATATAAGCCTGAGCTTTCCTTTATTCTTCATTTAAAAAACTAAGTAACAGAAACACATGATTGAGAGTTTCAAATATATGTATGTATACATATATATATATATTAAAGATTAAAAAGGTCTGAATTTATCAACACAAAAAATGAATTGATGTCTTACATTGTTTCTTAAAATATTATATTTTAGAGTTTTATAATTTTAAGAATTAGCAATATGTATGATTTAGGTGACACAATTTAAATATAAAATGAAAATATCATAGGGATTTCGGCCCTATATTTTATATTTTCATTTGAAAAGCTTTTGAATGAGCAGAATATGCTAAAGTCTGAACTTTTCTGGACTTATGATGTCTACCTTAAAATGAAATTAATTTATCAGATAAGTAAATAAGATAAGTGGATTAAAAGATATCCTTTAGTTTAATAATATAGTAATTAGAAGAAATAGTTAAACTCTTTTAAACATTAATAATGCTATCATAACTAACAAATGGGCACAAACCATTAAATGAATAAGTTCTAAAGAATAGCTGGCAGTTTAATTATTGTACAGCATACTGATTGAGCTATAAGTTAAATTATTAATTTATTATTATAGTATTCAAAATATTATATTGCATATTAATGTTAGCTGTATTAAAATCATTTATTTCATGTTCACAAAAATAATACTGTTAAATGTATTCATACTATTCAAATTTCATGATAACTTTAATACTAGTGAATAATGCATTTGTTAGTGTTAAGCACAAATAATCCCAGCACTCATAATATAACCAAAGATTAAATCATTCACTTAAGCATGTAAAGACTAGTTTGTCTATCAATTATTTGGATCATATAAATAATAATGCAACGAAATGCAATACATTTATTGATCTTCATTTCTAAACACAGTGTTATTATGGATCATAAAAATTTAATGATACAAACCTTTTGGAAAAAACTAATAGCTTTTACCCAAGCTATAGACATCCTAGGCACAAAACTGTCTTTCAAGTTAGGAAGGTAATACTTCAACTGATCTGGACAAGCTTTCAGTACAGAAGCAACAAATTCTGACACAAGTTCATTTGAATATGGTTTGACAGTAGACTTTAAAATATTAGTAATGACATGATTGATATTTCTAAAGAGAAAATAAAAATATCATACATTATACAAAAATAAATAAAAATTCAGTTCAAAATTATATAAGTTATACATTTATTTAAAAGAACTATTGGATGAGGGAAAATATTATGTCATTTCATGGTATTTAATTTGAGGTACAAAGTAAAAAATTTTATATTAAATATTTTAGAAAAATTCCTATGAAGGATAATTAAATAAGGCATCCTGTAAATAACTTTGAATTATATTTTTCACTATCAATTGTTTTAGTTTTTTACAACATATTGGTTCGTCAGTATATTAATATATTCAATAACAATTAGTTTCATATTATTTCAATATTTAGAATTTATCTTCAGTGATCAGAAAATTAATTTACAACATTTAAAAAAAAAAGTCACTAAAAATGAAAATACATTTTGATTAAAGTTTCAGTTTGGTTAAAGTTTAAGACAAGACATTTTGATTAAAGTTTCTGAAATAGTTATAAGTTTTTAAAAAAATTAATTCAATCAAAGTTATAGATGCCTTTTCATTCTGTATATTGCAAATTCAAATAATGTGAAAGCTCTTATTTGAATAAAATAGTAGTTTAAAAATGCTTTTTGATTAAAAATTCACACTAACAATTCCATCAGCTAAAAGCTATCTTTTACTTATTTATGAGTAGTAGTGCCTGGTGAGGTTTTAAGAATGTGTGTCATGTATTATAAGATATGCAAGGATGTGGATGACATTGATAATTTCTATTTTATTCAACTTTTAATAGCTTTTCCTATTTTATTCAACATTAGTTTCATTTTTAAAAGTGAATTTAAAAAAATGAAGTCAAAAATAAGCAATTCAAACTATCTCTCAGTATTAACATAAGTTGTAAATACTCATTTATGAAAGCTATATGGAATATTTTTTGAACATTTTATATAGAAAAAATATATAATGAAATTATAAAAACAGTTTTACATAAGCAGATCCATGAGTATATTTTCATTTATACACACACATTGATTAGTATTGTAAACAAACATTCAAACCTGATCTGGAATATATCAACCAAACTTGAAGTTCAACAGAATCTGGTCGTTAGATCAAAATTTCAAAATAAGATACACATTGGAAATATTTTAATGCATACAATTTTGAATATCATTATTAATAGCTTATATTGTATTTTTAAACAGAGTTTTTTTACAATTTTTTGTTTAAAAAATCATATTTTTAATTTATTTTTGTAGTTTGAGATAGAAAAGTTGCTCATAAAGTATTACTTAAATAAATATTGTTTGTTTCTTACTAAACAAATACTGGAATAATAATATAAAAAATTGAAATTTTCAAAAAGTTGGAATATGATAATTATATGATTTGTTAATTATACCCTAGGCATGAAAAATAATCAGTTTTAAAATCAATTCAATTTTAATTATAAAATCGTATTACTTAAAAAATAGAAATTTGATACATGAAAATTAAATAATAGTTAAATTAATATATGTTCAATACAAATTTTTTCATGTAAGGTAAAAATCAAATAATGTTGAATAGTCATTTTAAAATAAATAATGTTAAATTTAGAACAAAACATAAGAATATTAAGGAGCAACTATATAAATACATGTAAGACCAAACCTGTTTGATGATCCAACAGATAAGTCACGAAATAATATACCATATTCATAAGAACAACACAAAGTTTTCATAAATTCATGAGCGCAGTTACGGACTTCCTCAGCTTCTTCATCAGTCACTTCCTGAAATAAATAAGAAGCCATTGTTTTATCATATGAGATAGTAACAAGAGTTCTACTGACATATGCAAATATTAATTTAAAATAACATAGAAGTAAAATGTACATTGACTTTTAAAGGTAACTCAGTTTCCTTAAAATTATATATATAATTTGTTTTTCATAAAACATATGACTACTTAACTTTTCACATGATTTAAACAATATGCAAGAAATTACATTGTTTATTTGTTAATTTATATAAAAATTTTAATCAAATATTGCAAAAATAAGTTTTAGATATCCCAAATGAACATACATTTAGACATTATCTTATAAATGTTTTAAAAAATGTATGTTTGTAATATTTTAACTATGATTAAATTATAGAAATTATTTAATTATGGTAATGATAGACATATGTTAGATGTAGAGATTGTTATATGATAAAATTTTAATATTCAAAATCTGTTTTTTAATTTAACTGTATTACATCTAACTAAAGATAGGAAAAACCATTCATTTAAAGAATCAGATTAGAAACAATTCCTTCACTGAAAGGAACAGTGCTTTTCAAGATTCATTAGTTTACTTCATAATAAAACATTTGAATGCATATCTTAAAAAGCTAAAATTTATCTTCAATTAAAAATTACGCTGTCGACTGAAAAATACAGATAAAAAGAAACATGAGATAATTTTTTAATGAATATGCAAAAAAGTAAATACGATATTGATATAATTTAATATTATCCTTAAGCATATTTATGACATGATTACAAATGGTTAAAAATTACAGATGAAAAAATGAAGAATTGAGTTGTTAACTGTTTATCTTGCTCTGAATAAAAGAGTAAATCAAAAAAATAATTAAATATAAAGAAGTAAACTAGTGACTGAATTAGAGCTAGAACAGAATTAAAGAGCAATAGAGTAGAAAATTGAACTGAACACAAAGAATGGAGTAGAACAGTTGATTCTCTACTGACTGATGAACAGATGCAGAGTGAAATTACTGATTGGTGGAGTGCAAGCATTTCAATTTAAGAGTTGGAGAAAAGGATAAATCGACAGAGCTATCACACTTTTTCTCCCCTCCCCCCAGGCCACTGTTCACTCAATCCATAGCATGAACTGGCTCTTAATAATCAGTTCGCAAAAGGCTCATCCATCTCCTCATCTAATATAAATTTCTATGCATTTGTGGTCAATCACTAATTTTACTCAATGAATAAACATTTTTTTTAAACCATTATGTTTAATTTCCAACTATACTGATTCAAAATTGTTGACTTAAAAATTATGGGAATATTTTTGCTTACATTTTTAACAATTTCTAAAAAATTTGCAGAAATTAAAAAATTTCTTTAACAAATATATTATAAGTTAGAAAAAAACGTTAATAAACATTTGTAAATGGAGGAAGATCTACAAAATATTCTCAGTAAAAAATTTTTAAAAAATGATAATTTGTAAGAGAATTAAGAAGAGGAGTAATGATTAACGAAAAGAACTTTCACTTTTATTATTAAAAGAAATATACCTCTTCCAATTTCATAAAAACTCCACTTTCTACACTTAAAAATTTCATAGAAAGCATTAAATTAAAAAAAAAATTATAATGGCAAAAAATCTATATTTCATTGAGTTTGAAAACTCAAAAGCATTATAGTATAGGGCAAGAGCTTTTCTTTCACAATATTTACCACTTATTTATATTTAAATGTTTAGCTTTATTTTAGGCATTAGTAAGAAAAATCCATTAATATACAAGGAAATTTGCTTATGCATATTATTTGCTATAAATTGTCAAAGTACTGATTGCCAATTAATATTTAAGAGACAAATTATTTTTGAATTTAAAAAAATAAACTAATATTTCTGTTTTTAAACAAAAATTTATCAGTTAAAATTAAAAAACTCTCAATTGTATGAATTAAAACCATTCAACACCACAAAAAATCTAGAAAAATGCTGCTGATATTCACAAATAGAAAATGCTTATTCAGTCAGACAGAATCATTATACAAAATGGGTTATTTCACTTCTTTAAAATAATTAATTAAAAATTATTTACACATTGAGATTATACCACTATTTCTTTTTTATTAATATAAGAAAATTCAAACATATTAATATGCAAATATTTACACTCAAGAACAAATAAAATAACATTTTTAAAACATAAATTTTGAATGACTTGAACAAACGCATCAGAATAAGTCATAGAAGTAAAATTTGGAATTTTATAATTAATACTGATTATACATAGACTTTTTATGATGATTAGCAATTTATCTATTTATTCATATATTTGCAGAAAACAATAATTTATTTTATTATATTAAAAAAATTTATTGCATTGTATAATTAATACTAATAATACATTAATTTTTTTTGCAATGATAAGTAATTTATCTACTTATTCATATTCTGTAAACATGAGATAAAATATTGAAAATAAAATAATAATGAATAAATAATATAAAATCTTACAATTATTAAAAGAATATTAACAATAATTATCAAATATAAGTTATGCTCTTTAAAAATGTATCAAAATTGAAAGTATATGATCAAAAAAATTTCCTTCCAGTTAGTTTTATTTACTAATACATTTAGACTGAGAAATACTAAACGTTTTTTACATGTTTTCTTTCCATAAACTAAAGATTATTATATTTCTAATTATAATTATTCAAATATTTTGAATTAAAAACTCATCCCTTTTTTAAACATCAATCTAGTTGACAAAACTACTTAATTTTCTATTGTTTGGATTTTCTTTATTTCTATATTTGTGTTTATATGTATAATAGTGTTTATTTCAAATGCAAAAATGAAATGAACACTTTATTTCAATTTTCCAACAGAGTATTACAGAAAAAATGAGATCTATTTCAAAAAGTTGGCAAAAAGAATAATCTGAAATGGTTTTTTAAAATGAAATAAAAAAACTCACCTGTACATGAATATTTTTTAAATTTGAGGAACAACTATTTACTATAGTTTAGCATAATGTGGTTATCATAATATATATATATATATATATATATATATATATATATATATATATAATTTTAAAAAATTTAATAAACATGGCAACAGAGTTTGGAAGGCTATATGAAAAATTGTATCTAAAAAAAACAATTCAATTATAAATAATTTTATAATTAATGGTTGTGAAAATTAACATTTTGATTTTTCATATGCATTGTAAAATCTTTTCTGTTACAAAACTTACAAAAGAAAATTTAAAATATTTGTATACAAAAATACAGTATGTAATCTTACAAAAGCTAATGGCTTTTCTTCTTCTCCAAGTTTTCTTTTGAAGTATTTCTTTATTTGCAATGGGCCTTTCCAAGTATACAATTCTAAAACAGGTTTCAATGAATGATCATTGAATAATCGTACCTTGCTAGTCTTTGGAATATTAGAATTTTCAACAATCTTAAAAAGATACAAAATAAAAAACATTAATTACTTGATTTTATTTTGAAATATTTATTTATATTTTATAAAATTATGTATAAATATATATATTAAAATAAACTTTCATATTTTAATTTATTTTTTCATTTAAACATAGTGCACTTAAATACAACAAAAGCTGAAATTATCACCTGATAAGTTTAAAAATTTATTAAATAAGTTACTTCTTTTCAATAATTATATTTAAGAAATTCATCACAAATGTGAGCATCATTAAATTAGTTGTATTAATTTCAGCTATGATTAGTATAATAAAGATTGCTATAATCATTGTTTGCAACACTTACAGAACATAATACATTCACCTTGATATAAAATGAGTTTATGTAATTCTTCAATTATAACTATTTATAATGCCTGACACATACCTGTACATATAAGTGAAATATATATATTTACTTTACATTACATACATAAAATCAAGTAATATATATAAAATCTCATGCTCATGACAATGATATACATTGATAATATATTTTTAAATGTTATTAAAAGACATGAACAATTACAAAAATATTTCAGTCTATTTGATAAGCAAATTAGCATATATTAACTATATAGAAATACCAATTTAAAAAATTGCCAGGACTGACATTTACCAATTAAAATATTTATTGATCATGTTATGCAATTTTAGAATACAATTAATTTATATTACAAAGTATTGTTTTCTAAGATTATGCTAATTTTTTCCCTAAGAAAAATTAATTTCCGTTGAAGAAATTTTATTTTTAACATTAGGTTTAAAATTTGATCATTTCTTTGTTTGAATATCCACAGATAATTTGCATTAATATGTGGGTTTAAGGATAGAATGTGATATCAAAAAACTTCTAACAAAAAAATGATTTAACTTTCTTTAACCACAAAAAAATTCTAATTAGTTTTTTCTTTTAGAGAAACCTGGTAATTATTTTATGAACTGAGCATTTCTTGGTTCTCACTTTTCAATAATATTTATGCTAACTCTATTTCATAATATCCCACATTTAACATTGTTTTATCATTAAAATCTACACTACTGGCCATTAAAATTGCTACATCAGGAAGAAATGCAGATAACATGATATTTATTGGACAAATATATATCAAAAATAACAAGTGATTAAATTTTCAAAAAATTTGGCTGGATAGATCCTGTGAAATCAGTACCCAGAACAACCACCTCTAGCAGTAATAACAGCAGATATACGCCTGGGCATTGAGTCAAACAGAGATCGGAATGCATGTACAGGTACAGATGCCCATGCAGCTTTAACACGATGCCACAGTTCATCAACCGTAGTGACTGGTGTTTGGTGACGAGCCAGTGGCTCGGCAACCACAGACCAGATGTTTTCTATTGGTGAAAGATCTGGAGAATGTGCTGGCCAGGGCAACAGCAGAACATGTTCCGTATCAAGGAAGGTCCATACAATACCGGCAACATGCGGTCGGGCGTTATCCTGCTGAAACGTAGGGTTTCGCAGGGCTTGAATAAAGGGTAGAGCCACGGGTCGTAACACACGACAAATGTAACGTGCACTGTTCAAAGCAACACCAATGCGAACAAGAGGTGACCGAGACGTGTATCCAATGGCACCCCATATCATCATGCCAGGTGATGGGCCAGTATGACGATGACAAATGCACGCTGCCAGTGTGCGTTCACCACGATGCCGCCAAACACGGATGCAACCATCATGATGCTGTACACAGAACCTGGATTCATTTGAAAAGATGACGTCTCGCCATTCATGTGCCCAGGTTCGTTGTTGATCACACTATTGAAGGCGCTCTTGTCTACGACGCAGCATCAAGGGAAGCAGCAGCCATGGTCTCCGAGCTGAGAGCCACGCTGCTGAAAATGTTGTCGAACTATTCGTGCAGACACTTGTTGTCTTCCAAACGACCCCGTTTCTTGACTCGCAGCTCGTGACATGGTTGCACGATCCATTACGGCTATGCAGATAATATGCCTGTCTTCCCTGCTGCTAGGGATAAGTGGCCGTTGAGATCCCACATTGCGTTCTGTATTAACGTCCTGAACCCATCGATTCCATATTCTGCTAACAGTCATTGGATTTTGACCGACGCGAGCAGCAATACTGTGATAAGATCATTCGCAATCCCGGTACTCTACAATTCGAACTTTATCAAAGTCAGAAACGTGCTGGTACGCATTTCTCCTTCTTAAACGAGACATCATTACAACTTTTCACCAGGCAACAACGTTCGAATGCAATTTGTGTATGAGGAACCGGCTGAACAATTTCCTCATTTAAACAAAATGTAGGTGTCGCTACCGGCGCCTGCTTTGTCTGAATGCGCTGAAAAGCTAATCATTTGCATATTATAGCATCTTCTTCCTTCGGTATAAATTTAACGTCTGTAGCATGTTGCCTTCTTGGTGTAGCAATTTTAATGGCCAGTAGTGTATAATATTGAAGAGCTTTCATCAAAAGGTCTTAAAATACAGTCATAATGTCTTTCACTAAAGCAGATCCAATTTATAATTTTGAATACAATTTTGAGTCATTATAAATATATGGACTATAAATTAAATAAATTTTGTCTGTTTTAGATCCTTTATATTATTTAAAATTATCCATTTCACATTGTGAATAACTCTTGATTTATACAAATGGATTGCTTTATTTTTCAGAAACCACAGAAGGTAAGAGTTGAGCTAAATTCAGAAACATAATTTTTTATTTTATTATTATTATAAAATAAATTAGACCTAAAGCAAAAAATATAATTTTTTATCAAATTTTGAGTTTTTTCTTGATAAGTTGTTCAGACATTTGAATAGTAATTTTACCAATCAAATTTTTTCCTCAAATTTACATTATTTTATAAGCAAATGTATAAATTTATAATCATATTGCTTTACAGGATCTTTAAGACAAACTATTTGAATAAAAGTAACAAAGTAATGATTGCAAATCCTTAGGTTTATATAAATATATTTCTGTAAATTAGTGAAATTCTTTCAGATCAAAAATTCTTTTCTTAATATAATATAAAAGGGGTGGCCAAACTTTTGGGATCCGGGGTCTACTCCACATTTAAAAAATCGAAGGCGGTCTGCCAATGGCAGAACTAAATTAACATACATATTTATTTTAGGTAACAAGAAAAGATTGTAAATTATGTAATTTTTCTAAAAAAAAACTTAATATTAATATTTACAAAATAAAAATTTACTGACGAAAATAATCCAAGTATTCATAAATCAAAAACTGACCATCCTATTCACTTCATTTAGTTAAAATTTGGCACGGTATATCTGCAACACGTTTTATTGCAATGCATAAACAAGAAATTAAATGTTCATCTGTTAAATGTGACCAATGTTTGTTTTTTGTTCATGGTTGAAAAAGCAGATTCGCATAGATATCTTGATCCACAGTATGATTTTAAATACAAAATCAATTTGCAAATATTTGGAAATGTTTTCTCAGAAATTAATTTCCAAAAATTTGTATCGCTAAATATGCTCTGGATTTAAGAAATATATTGCATCTTAATTTAATAATTTCTTCCTCGACCGTGACTAGTGTGATATCTATTAAATGTCCTATTTTTTCAGATATGTTGTCTATCAATGTTGACATTTTCATTGTGACAATGTCCATCAATTTTGACATTTTCATTAAATGGAAATATTATAAAATTTATTTATTTCAACTTAATTAAGTCAGCGAATCTTCTTTCAAATTGTTCAAACAAAACAAGTAAGTGTTAGCGAAATCTTCGAAGTCTCGCTTTGGATTATGGATGCACTCTTCCTCCATGTTTTTGAAGTTTCTCAATTCATGTTTTCTTAATTAAGATGCATACCTTTCTATAGTTTTATTGAATGTTTTAATCGCGCTCATCATGTCCGTTTTAAGTTTTAAATCTTAAACATTTAACCATATATTTTTAAATCTTAATTATTTACACAGTTTGTTTTGGGTTTTGTAGTGTAGACTGTAGTAAATTTTTATTTTAAAGAGTTCATTAATTCTATGTCATAAGTCAAATTAAATTGTTTATATCCAAGGTCATTATCGGGATGGTCGCGTGGACTACATAAAGTTTCTTCGCAGTCTACCAGTCGACCGCGGTCGACAACTTGGTCACCCCTGTAATATACATTCTAATTGTAACATGCCTAACATTAACAAAAACATACTATTCAGAATATATTATATGCAGAATAGCAATTTCGCTCTGAAGGAATTCCACTAATTTATTAAAAATATAGTAAAATACCCATGCTGAAATTTAGAACAAAGGCCTTTACAAATAATAAGAAGATATCAATTTCCTTAGATTTTAGAATAAAGAATTTTCAAATCCAAATATTCTTGCCCATCTAGTACTTAGAAATATTCATTTTCTACATAAAAAAGCTTTTCTACACTATTTTAATTCACACATGGTTCAGTAAACATCGAATAAATAGCTTATTTCTTTGCAAATATTAAGAGTACCCTTTTATTTTAGCACACATATTTATCATAATTAAAACTTTTTTTATTTAAGAAGTTAGATATGTAATAATAAAATTATTCAGCACATTATCAAAAACTTTAACCATATCATTTATTATTTTATGTCAATTTTTTAGCTTCATCAATATTTAATAAAATATGCTTTAATTTGCTGATTAGATTACTTGATGAGAAATCATATATTTTGCACTAGTTTTTTATATTTTTAACATGAACAATCAATTAGCCTAAATTAATAGAATTAATTATTATAAGTGAACTCAATAATTTACAGCATTAAAGTAAAAATAAAGTACTTCCATTCATAAGTTCAGTGGTCATCTGTGATTAATAGCTAGATGGCATAAGAAAAGTTTGGTAGTTAATTGGTTTGCTCCAAGAAAAATTTAGAAATAGTGAATTCAAGAGTTTTTATTTATTTATATTAGGTTGGGGAAAAAGTTATCCATTATTTTTTCAGTAGACGTCTATAGTGATCGCAATCTCGTGAGGTATCTATCAAACAATTTCAAATTTATGCTTATTGGAAAGGTGACATTTGAAACTAAAATATTCTCTTGCAGTTTTTTGTTTGATTAATTCAGTTATGAGTACATGGTTTTAAAAACTGATGACAACAAACAGAATATTTGATACATTTTAGTTTTTCTTTTATAATGGGGAAAATGCTAACCAGGTGGCTAAAATTGTGAAAGGTGTTTATTGTCCTATATATGACTGTAACAACCAGTTACGCACAATTTTGGTTTCGTGAATTCCGTTTGGGTATTTGGATGCTAAAGATGCACCTCGAATGGATACAATATCGTCGAGAATGTCTATAAAATATCAAAAATTATCAAACTTGACAGCATGTCAGCAGTCGTAGCTTTGCACAAGACCTAAAAATCTACATGAAAACTGTTTTAAACCTTTTTACAAAGCAAATTTGAAAGAAGTAACAAAAAGTTCACGCAAAAATAATGGATTTCTTTTTCCGCAACCTAATATATATATTTTTAAATCAACACTATCTTTACATTGTGTACTTATTGATTTTTTATATTTGAAATCAATCAAAATATTGATAATGATTACAGTAATTAATCTTTCTTGGACACATTATATATATATATATATATATATATATATATATATATATATATATATATATATATATATATATATAAATAATTTGTCTAAAATATGCCTTGTATTTAAAGGAAATTACAATAGAAAGATTCTCAAGACTGAAAAATTAATGCAACATAAAATATTTGAAAAATAGAAAAATTTAATTACATTGAATATTTTTAGAAAGATCATAAATTTTAACATTTGATAAAATAATTTACATTGAAACAATATTAATAAAAATCAAACATAGCAGGAAATATTCAGATTACAGAAAAACAGATAAATTGAAGAAATAATTAAGAAAACAGTTAATTTCATGTTTCATTTTATTTAAATCAAAACGAACTCAATTATACCTTTGTACGAAATGTATTGAGAACAATTGTTATGGTTGACACACGATCTGAAGTCAAACCAGGAAACAAATTATTTAAAAATCCTAGAAAAAAAATTTAAAATGTTTATAATTTTATCTTATTAAATAAATCCTTTTTAAAAGAATAAAACTAAAATTAATTAATTAAAGGATAGTAAAATTATATAGCAATATTTTGTGTTCCTTAAAATATTTATTAATACAAGACAACAAAAGATAACTACCATCATTAGTTACACAAAATTTTTTAACTGTTGAAAAATTCAATTTCATATAAGTATTTTGCATATAATTGATATGGCTTATAATAACATAAAAATAATAAATATTTGGTTTATAATAAAATATTAAGCTACATGGATAGTACACAAATAAAGGTCATCATGCTTAATACTCTTTAAGTTCGGATCTTCCTAATTTAAAGAGTATTAAGCATGACATGAATATTTTCCAAATAATATACTATTTCTTTAAATAACTATCTGGCACAGCATGCCCATTTTTGGACCTTGCACCATAAAACCCAACCAACAATTAAATAACTATCTTTAGAAAAATATTCACATGTTAAAATTTAAAAAACTTCAATGGAAGACTTATTCTAATTCTAAATTAACTGTCCCCATTATATGAGGAATTCATTAATTTACTTTTCATTAATTTGAAAATAATCTGATATTTAATGACAGAAAATAAAATTATCTTAGCATTTGAAGAAAAATCTAATTTTGTACCTTCGTGAGATATTTTTGTTCAAAATGTAAAATACTAGAAAAAAGTTACAAAAATGTATTAACTGTAATTGAAACATTCAGTAATACTCTAATGAACACAACTAATTGTATTTTTTTTTAAGAATGTTGTTAAACTACTTAAAACCAGATACTATTAACAAATTATCATTCAAGTTTAAAAATTTATGTTTTGAAACAAATTAAAAAATAAGAATTCTTTCTAGATAGCACTTTAAAACATAAGTAAAAGCAACAAACTTTTATAAGAAATTTTTTAACTAATCATATATTAAATATTATATTTGCATATGGCATTTAATATAAATTGTTCGATAAGTAGGAAATACTTTAATTTATCTAGCATTATTCTGCAACTGATAAATTTTTTTAAGGAAGTCCTTTGTAATTATCTAGCTTTCTAAAATTTCCAATGAAATACATTATCTCCTTTAACAGTTTCAATTTGGACATATCAATGGAAATAATTTTGAATCAAAACCATATTCAATGCTATAAACACAAATAATTTTGTACAATGCCTTATTATTTTCATTCGTAATATTATTCCTGCAGTAATACAGATGCATACTAAACCAATCATTCAGAAATTGTATTTAATTTAATTTAAAATAAAGAGAAACAAAAAACTTATTTCTAGTTAAAACTTCATAGTAAGAAAAATATGTACACAAGTTCATGTATTTAACGCAAAATCTACAAATTTCTATAAACTTAATACATTTAAAATCACCAATGAAAAATAAAGAAAATTTCGATGTTTTTATTTCAAAAAAGAATTATATTTTTAATTTTTGTATGTTTTGATTTCAAAGAAATAAAATGAAACAGAACTATAGAGTATGTCTAAAGTAACATCAAACTTTAGATTCATCACCACAGTAAGTCATATTAAAAATGATAGTTTAATGATTTGTATAAAAGTTTAAAAGAATGCAAAACTAATTTTGAATATTTTTCAAATGTAATTAAAAGGTTAAATAAACTATTTCTATTTTAAAAGAGGAATAATTGAATAGAAGGGATTCTAATTTTCAATGGAAAGAGACAAAATAATCTATCTTCATTTATCATGTAACAAAACTCTCAATAGCTTATTCTATTCAATTATTCTATATAAGTATAAAAAAAATAATAAATAAATAAATATATACAATTATGAAGCTTAATATAAGTAAAAATAGTGATTGAATTGTAGATATTTGACTCAATCCATTAAAAACTGAATATCAGTAGTCCTTTTAAAATTGAAATATTACTAAGAGAAATGTTTCATCACATTCTTAATTAAATTTCAAAATAATCTATAATGTGAAAAATGCAAAGAAATACATTCTTTGTTCATTCTTAAGCAGGTAATTAGAAGAATCAATTGTGTTTATTACATTAAGAAACTATCATAAAACAAAATTAATTTCTACAGTAACCAGACAAATTAATTTTGTAGCTTTTTTTTTAACCTGTAAAAAAATTTACATTGTCTAATTAACAATTTGTGAAGTCCATTCTCTGTGATAAACATTTCAGGAAAAATAGAAATGAAAATGTATTAGTTGTTAAACTAAGTAACAATAAAAATCCATTCATTAATAGATAAAAAACTTGTTAAATATGGATATAAATGAAAGTCTATAATTTCATAATACAACTACAATGTTAATGTATCACTCATTAAAATATATACATCATTAAAATAATGTTATAATAAAAAATTTAAATATTTCAAATAGGCATTTTCTATGTCAAATATTTATATTTTTATACAATTTATGAATCTTAATCTATAATATATTTTAATGTATAAATTAATAAATAATATATAAGTAATTAGTGTAAAAATACCTTTAATTTCCACTATTTGACGAATAATATTATTGTCACAAATTGTGATTATTAAAATTATCAAATTCAAAAATGCAGTTCTCACATCTTCTTCTACCTGTAAAAATAAATTCAATTGCAATCTTAACAGTTATGAAATAGCTTAATTTAAATACCCAAATGCAAAAATTTTTCACTTGTTAAAGGTAGATAAACTAGTATAAAAATTAGATAAATAGTATATATATATATATATATATATATATATATATATATATATATATATTCTCACTTGGGAAGTAATTAGAGAATTGTAATTTTAGAATTCATGAGATACATTGTACAAGATAAGATTTGGCCAGGAAAATTATCCAAAATTTCTTCCTTGGAAATATTAAGTAAATCTTAATTCAAAATTACTATCCTGACAGAATTTAACTTACTATGGGGAGATAGGATTAGTGAACTTTTCATTTAATAAGATTTTTAAAGTATAAACTAAATGCAAAAATAAAATATTTTTCATAAATTAAAAAAGACAATTGTTTCACAAAATTTAGAAAGTGAGTGATAGTTTAAGGAAAGTTATATCGAATTTAAAATTTGAACAATGTATTTACAAATATTTATAAAAAATCTCATAGTATATAAAATTATATTTTAATAATTCCCTCAAATGAGACTATTTTTTATACTTAGCAAAGTCATAAAATAATAATCTAATTTTTAAACAACAAAATTTGTTCTGATTAAAAAAAAATTATTAAGAATAAATTCTTACAGATAAATTTGTTCTGGTGAGTAAACAAGCAAAATTTGCATGACTAAAATCTAATTTTGCCACAACTTGTGTCGCAGTTGATTTTCCTAAAGCAACCATTGAAGCTAAAAGATGTAACGCTAGTTTGGCTTTAAAAGACTTTTCATTGGGTTTAATAAAACTGAAGATAGTTCTCATTCCATGTGACAAAACTTCATTAGTAATGCTAGTTCCAGCTGATACATAAACATGCAAGTCACTTGCTATTCGTATTAGAATATGGCACATGGCTTTCAATACTGAAGTAGCCTGGGAAATAAAAAAATGTAATATATTAATTGAATAAAAAATTATAATCATATAATATACACATAAATTGCAATAAAAATACATTCCTATTAAATTTAATAAGAAATTTTAGGTTTTTATAAATTTTTTATTTTAATATCATAAATAATAAAACAAAATATCACATGTGCTTATAAAATTCATACTCAATGGAAACTAATACTAAAAAATTCTAAATATGAAAACTTACATTTTGAGGGTCAGAATCTGGCAATTCCTTTATAAAAGGTAAAACTTCTTGACAATTTCCAGATAGATGTAAATATTCTTTGACAGTGTCATAAGAAATCTTTTTCAAATTAAAATTTTCAATTTGATTGACAAATTTTGACAACTCTGTAAAAGAATATAAATATATGCATTAATAAATACATTAATTGCACATTTAAAACAATCTCTTCAAATAAGTATTCTACATATAATAATTACTGTTATTAATTAAAAAATATAAATATAATAATATAAATCAAATACCACTTTTTTTAATTCTTAAAAATATTAAATACTGAGGTAAAAATTTATAAACTTTGCAATTATTATTTAATTGTTTTAATTACATATTAATACATAAAATTTCCTGTAAAGCAGATTATGCAAATATGATAACACAAATTGATCATCAAAGGCTACTATATTTTTGTCAATTTAAGTCAGTGGCTATCAAAGTTTTTTGTCCTTTTGCCCTCTTTCCAGAAAAAATATTTCTTAGTGCCCTCGGGAAATCAATCTTTAAATTTTAATAGCAATTAATAAGAAATATTTATGTATTAATGTTTCTACTTTTTTCATAAAATATAGTAAAGAAAGCTTTAAATTAGAAACAAAAAACTTTGAAATTAGGAAGCTATTTATTGAATTCAAAATAGAAGGTAATACAAAAAAGTTATAAAATAAAAATCATTTTAATTGGAAAGATTTGGCTCTATTTCCATCAGCAGTAGTCTTAAATCACCCCAATTGACTATTTGCAACTTTTTTTTTTAATAAATTGGTTACTACACTGAAACCACATTCCACTAAATATGATGAAAGAAATCCAATTAAAAAATTTTGAATTGTATCCCTTATTTTAGGAAAAGCCATCAGGACCTTCCTTTTTCAGGCAGAATTATTAGTAGCAATTTTTTAACTTAAATTTTATCATTTGTAGTCATTTCCACTAACTTTCTTCTTCTTCTAACGGTGGATATTTTTCTGTGTTTACACTTGAAAAAGGATGCAAAAACCAATCAGGCATATTCATTTTCAAATAATCATTAAATCATTAATTAAAATCTGAATGGAGAGAATCCAAGTGCTTACAATAATAAAGTATATCGTCCTCTTTATTTTCTGCTCCTGAAAAATTTGGAAACCGGTTGAGTTTCTCCTCAATCAAAGTTTTGTTTGTATAGAAGAAGTTTTTCACAAAAGCAGGAATAATAAATTTTGTTTTTATTAACTTCATTTCATCACCTTGACTGCTTTTATGAAACAAGTCTTTTAAGTAAGCAATATCATTTTCGGATTGAATTAAACTGGATTGTAAAACATCATTTTTATCTTTCAAGAACTCCAGCACCAAGTAAAACAGTTTATAAAGTCTATATAAGCAGGCACCCTTTGACAAACCAACAAACTTCTTATTAACATAGAAAATTATTAAATTCATCATTTTCAATGCAAAGCCATTTAAATTATATGTCATTCAATGGTTTGCTTCTGATTTTGTTGATAGCTTTAAATTATATATTGTACGAATTATGTAAACAATGGATGATACAATGTATTGTTAATACATTCAGTACCTTCTATTTTAAATATGCAAAAAACCTCTATCTTGCCCTTCTATCATTAGAGTACAATCTGTGGCTGTTGATAAAGTATTATTCCGTATTTCTTTTTTTAAAAAAATTCATTTAATGCATGAAATATCAATTCTCCTTCAGTATCAGTTTGTAGATATTTTGCAAATAAAAATTCTTGGCAAAATTGTTCCTCCTTTTGTGAACTGCACAAATGCTACAAATATAGGTTCATTTCAAAGTAAAGTCACCAAGATGAATAGAAAACCAAGATATTTTTTAGATATCCACACTAGAATTTTCAACATCTTGAATCATTTCATCAATTTTTCTTTGCACTGTATTATTGCTCAATGAAATTTTCTTGATAGTCTCAGATGTTGGCTTGTGTAGCACAATGCATAATGCTTCACTTATAGCTAGCACAATTAGTTCTTCATCAATATACGAGGTTTTCAGATTTGGCAATCATTAGCAAAATATTGTAAGAAGCAACCAAGCCAGCACCATCTTATGTGGTTGCGGTTGAAAAGAGTTTTGCCAATGTTGGTTATTTGATAAGTTTTAATTTTAGCATTTGAAAATAAAACAAATCCTTATCTTTTTTATCAACATGAATTTTAGTCAAATGTTTCATAGTCTGGAAGGTTCATAGCTTATTTTGATAAAGCTTTGAGGCAAATCAGGCACATTGAAAATGTATCGCTTACAGGCAACTCAATAAAGCTGTATTTCAAATATTTAATATTATACTGTTTACATTTTTTTCTTTTTTGTTTATTTCATGTTGATTCATTATTATCAGTAGAAAAAAACAAATTTTTAAATCATTTAATTTTTAAGTAAAACCAAAAAAAAAAAAAAAAAAAAAAAAAATATAAAAAAAATATTAACTAAATCAGAGCACCGAAAAATACTTCAGAACATTCGATAAGAATACAAATTTTTGCATTTCATTCGCAGACTGCTGATGCCAAGGCAAACATAAAATTTGAAACAATTGTAACATTTTTAACTCTTAGGTTTCTACTTTCTATTTTAATTTAGATTTTAAAAATATTTCAAAAAAATTATAAAGTTATACACAAAATATGTTTTAAAGTCCATTATAACATGGTATAATTAATTGTATAGTGCATGCAATTATTACAAAATAAATTATCAAAATAATATCAATTATTGTCGCATTATTTGTTAAGTTTACTTAACATGATACAATAACACAACAATCTAACCTTTATTTCATTATAATTATAGATATTCACAGTGTGCTCCAAAATCTGCTGGTAATACGGCCAGTAGCTTATACTACTGCTACTGTTTGAGGCTTTGCAATTGATAAACTGCATAAATAGCAATTACCAACAGAAAACCTTGTAGTTCTCATGTGTTTTGGAATGGCAATTCAGTGGTACCACATGAACAGTAGAAATGTGTGCACATACCTCAATGCAAGTGAGGAAGAATCAAACTAATATCCAGTATGTTGTTAAAAGAAAAATTAATCATTATGAGCTGAATATGTAAATAATTTTTCTAAATGTTCTTTTTCTTTTATACTATCAACCTTAGAGCTATTCATCCTATAATACGAATTCTCAATTCACAGAGATGATCACCTGTTGCCATCATCTCTTTAAATTGCTGTAGCACCCATTAGGTGGTGGTGCCCACATTTAATTTTTTTCAATTGCGTAGTACGTTAACATTGTGCTAGTTTAGATGAAAGTTACTATCGTTCTGAAAAGATATTAAAGTTAAAATTAACTGAATGTCTGAAACATATTAATCTAAAATTAAATTATAGTTTTTAATAATAAATCTAGCTTGATTAATTTCAATTATTTAACAGCAATTATAAAGCTGGAGTTTAATTTAAGATTCAAATATGTTTATTAATGTATCCATAATCTCCAGCAAAGAATTAAATCTCATTTAAACTGATTGGAAAAATGGAAAACTGTTCCACATAATAAAATAATATTCATAAAAGAGTATTAATTGCTGAAATAATGTAAGTAATTTCTGATCCTCATATTTTAAAAGTAATTGCAAAAATAAATATATTTAAAAAAAAACTAAAAATGGGAAAAAAAATATGAATTTAATTATGCTTAAATTTTTTTCTGTAAAGTAATTCTTAATTTTCTCCCACGTTTTTCTTTCCATCCCTATTTTACATTCAAGTTAAGATGAAAGACTGCCTTTAAGATTTAAATTTGACCACGCTTCTCTAAGTGCTTAGCTTTTAGGTTTACTATACATAGGTATCGGCAGTGATTGCGCCAATAGTATATCTTGGCGAAGCATTTTGAGCCACAGAACAAGGTACGGAAGTATCCCCCTGGGAATCACTGATTTAAGTCATTGGTATATGGTAAAAATAAATCTACAAAAACACACACAATGATTTTTACATATTTCTTTCCATTACATATAAAGAGTATCAAAATATTGTGATTGAAACTTTTTTTACAGCACCACCAAATTGATGTATATACATTCAAAATTATTTTTATTCAAGTAATTCAATATAAAAACACATACATATTAATCCATATTTTAATATCTGAAAATGCTTAAATAGTAATAATAGAATCAAATGGAATTAATTACTATTTCAGAGTTCATTAAATAGTTTAAGAAAATCCAATGCAAAGATAGGCTAATGTTAATAACTGAAAAAAAAGAATGTATAACCTATGCAACATTTAAATTTATTGAATTATATTCGTATAAGAGTTGATTATTGATCCATTATAAATGATGTTAAACAAAATCGTAATTTTTCTTTAAATTTAAAGAAATACATTAATTTTAATATATATTAAAACTATTAATTTCCAACAGAATGGAAAGAAATAAAAGAATTTAAATTTTTATGAAAAAAAGATAAAGGAGGCAAAACACTTCTATTTTTTTTAAATAAGCAAACTGTTTTGTACAATATCAAAAGAAATATTAAAACACACAGTAAAATCCAATATTCATATACTTTAAAAGTAATGATTATTTTGGTTCCGAAAAAAATGTTATTTTTCTTATTATGAATTTAAATATTATTCTAACCTTATACATAAAACGAAATCCTTATTAATTATACAAATATTGTAAAAAATTGCTTGTGCTGTTGATCAAATTATGTTGAATAAATTTCGGATTGAAATAACTTTCTGACATGCTAAACTTAAGTGATCATCGTAATTTTGTTTTCTAAATCTTTGAAAAAAATGCAATTAAAAATTAAGCTATTATTAATAATTGATTTTGAAATGAATGCAATGCATCTCATACATCAACTTTTAAAGATCAAAACAAAAGTATAAAAATTTACAGCATTGTCTAATGTTCAACAGATGATATGATGATAGCAGTGGATCAGTGGAGTTATGATAACAATACATTTCCTAACTATTTATATAATCAATTATGATGACAAATAATAAGTTTGATTTCCCAACTGCAGTGAAATTCCAGAAACATTAGAACACAACTTCATAGTAGGAATTAGCAAATAATAACAATGGTAAGTACTGAAAATAAAAAATGCTTTTTAGTATACATGCATAAAATCATCCTATATTCTATGTATTCAGTTTCAACTGCTTAGATTAAAATCTAAGAATATCTAGACGCGTGTAGCTACCATAGAAAAAAAATGATACAACAATCACTTAACACTTACGTATGTAAGAATCTTCATTTTTAATGAAAGATGTGTAAAATTCTTCCGCGGATATTATTTCGTCCATGATCACACAAGTATAAAATATCAAAACATAAACCACAGACTAAGTTATAGGTCTGTGACATAAACCATGTGTATTTACTTTACGGTTTCAGTTACTAATTATTTTAATAAATTTCTTTAAAAGTGATACGGTCTTACCAAACAAAATTTTATTCTCCCAGAAAGAAAAAAGACGGAAAATAAAATTTCAGTTTTTCATGATACGCACTTTTTTGTTTATGCAAGTATAATTGTATTTAATCTACATATTTCATTTGTATTTCATAGAGATATCAAATTTTTAATGGTTGGCTAATGTTGGCATTTTGATATTTTCGAACGTAACACAACAAACACAATGTTTTAGGGATTATGTTTACTGGTGAGTGAAAATGGCGTGTTTCATAAAGTTGTTAATGCAAATTGGTGAAATTTGTTATCTTTAAAGACTTTAAAATAAGTAATATCAAAATTCAACTATTAATAATGGAACAAGTGACGTTTAAGAAATCCTCATAGCGTAATATAAGGAAACGAAAAGTAGAAAAGAGTGATAACTCGAGTAGTGAAGATGAAGCAAAAATATTTCATAAAGAAAAGTCTTCCAATGTTTGCAATCCAATGATACAGGGCATAAGTACAGGCAAGAAAAGGTATAAAGATACAAGTTCTGTGGGTAGTGATGCTTCTGAAAGAGAATTACCAGTATTTAAATCGGATAGAAAAGCTGAACCTATCAGTCCTTCAGATATGGCAGCAGCTGTATGTTTACAAACAGAGACAGAAAAAGATCGTGATGCTCAGACATTATTTGAAAAAGACCAAAAGATAAATGAAAAATTGAAAGGAAAAGCTGATAAAATATATCGTGGTATCAATAATAATATTCAGTACTACAAAAAGAAAGATACTGCGCAAGGTAATGCATCTAGTAGAGTGGTTCGAAAAGGACCAATACGTGTACCTGATAATATAAGATCTACTGTTCGCTGGGATAATCAGCCTGACATATGTAAAGATTACAAAGAAACAGGATTTTATGGGTTTGGGACAGTTGTAAATTTATGCATGATCATTCAGACAATAAACAGGGCTAGCAGTTAGAATTAGAAATGAAAAACAACACTTATGGAACAGAAGATTATATAAAATATGAAATTAGCTCAGATGAAGATGATATTCCTTTTAGGTGTTTCATTTGTAGTAATTCTAGCATGAATTCTACAAGTCCAGAAAATGATAAAGTCTAATATTGGCACACAAGATCAAGAATACTATCATGAATATTATAAAAAAGTAAAGTAAATGAGAAAGTCCAACATTATAACACGAGATCAAACGAAATTTGGTTAAAAAAATGACTAAGTCCACTAGCACACGCAATCAAGTGAAATCTATAAGAAAAAACAAATCTTCCAGTCAGAAGACGGGTTTAAATAGCCTGCATTTTGGTGTCTGCTCTACAGCGTACAAGACCCAGACTAGTACCTAGGTCACCTACTGAAGATTTAGCACCTGCGAATCACACCCGGGGACGTCGTTCTCAAAGTCTCCTAGAATGCTCCAAATCAAAGAGGCCATGTCGACAGTCTAGTTTTCGCCGACAAAGGCAGAGGTACGTCCCGATTAATATCGCTCAATGATGCCCAGAACCTGGGTCCCCACGGCATACCACAGGTAACATTCTCTATTAGTTGGTGAATAATCCAAGGCTGCATGAATTTGGCATAGTTATGAAAGTAACAGCTGATATCGAAGGAATAAAAAGCAACGTCGCGATGAACGCTTGGCTGCCATAAACCCGTTATCCCGGCCGTAATTTTACAGGAAACTCTTACATAATACTAGAAAGGATCTATTAACTTAGCTTTCGTGGTCTGTATATGTACTGCAAAGCAAGAAAGCTTATGCCCTTTTACACTACGCGAAGTCTCTGTCCTCACTTTATGAAATTAGTTTAACCTTTTCACAGATATACCACCCCATTTAAACTCTCTGCGTGTGACTGTTATCAGAGATGGATTGCGTTGAATAACAGTGCCAGCTGTTCTTAATCATTCCCTCGTTTTCCGTGAAACAAAATAGAACCGAAGTCCTATTCCATGCTTAACACAGGCTTCGAACATTAATACTTTCAAAGTAAACTAGCTGCTCACCCAGGACAACCGGTGAAGATCATAAAGATAAACCGGCTATATTAAAGGCAACAACTCTTATATACACTACTGGAGCGGTATTATTGCTATCTTGCCTTCCAATGGATCCTTGTTAAAGAAATTAGAGTGTAGTCATTCCAATTACGGGTTTTAAAAGAGTCCCTTACTTTTATTTTCCACCCCTACCTCCTCGTTCTGGGAGTGGGTAGTTTACTTGCCTGCTGCTATCCTTGGATACGTTAGTCTTTTCTCAGGCTCCCTCTCCGGAATAAAACTCCGATTCTCCATTACGATCATGGTAGGCATGTAACATAATTGATAGTCGATAAGGCAGATACTTGAATGATACGTCACCGGAGCGAGCGCGTGTGATAAGCCCAAAGTTATACATACCACACAAGACAGACCTAGGTCCGATTGGTTTTGGTCTAATAAAAGCGCTCGTCCCAGAAGATCGAAGCTCTAATGCATGTATTAACTCTAGAATTGCCGAAGTTTTCAAAGTAGTAAAGTAAGATTCAAGAAACCACAACTCAGTCGCGGTTTCGCCTTAATACGGCAGGTATTTAGGCATACTTGCCTTAATCTTTGAGACAAGCATATGACTACTGGCAGGATCAACAGTTTTACCAGGAGAAGTGTAAGGGTAGCCAGCCCTTACACTTCTTCTCGAGTCACTTCACGACCTCACTGTCCTACATATAAGGCGGCTGACTATAGCACCCTCGTCAAGAGCTTCGTTGGTTTGACGGCGAGCTAGAAAAAATACCGCACTCCTACCGAAAGAACTACCGCCCGTAAAATCAAAAAGCAAAATTCACAAAATGAGAAAAGAAATACATGTTTGATCTCGTGTGCAAAGTTTAAACATTCTTATAATATTCACGCAAGTATTCTTGATCTCGTGTGCTAATTTTAGACTGCCACATCAGTCTTTATCTGGAAGTGTCTTTATAGCCAAGTGGTTTGTTGGTAGACAATACTACAAATTTTGATTTCGTGTGAATACAAAAATGTCCTTATGAATTATAGATATACATAATTTTACGCGAGAACAAAATGATGGGTTGCATATTTTTTATTCTGATTAAGCTTAGGAAAAATTTAATTGTTACCATTACTAAGAAGACTGTTACTCAGAATGTGTAATTTTTTTTATATGTTTTTAAAATTGTAATTTCTTAGATAATCTTTAGAAAATATTGATAATTTGTTAGAGAATATTGAAAATTATCATCATCCTACAAAACTACTGTATATTCATTAACGCTAAATTTATGGAAACTCATTGAATTACCTTTGACTATAAAACAATTATATTTTGGAAATAAATAATTTTTATAATGAAGTTTTAAATTAGAAATCAAACAAACTATCAACGCAGTTCAAAAAGTAGTGTTAAAAATAGTAAAATAAGTAAAAATATAGTAAATTACTTTATTGAAAACATACAATATTACAATGCATTCCTGAATTTTTAAAAATTCAGGCATATGAAGAAATAAGAATTTTATTAGTAAATATAAAATCAATTATAAATTTCTTATTAATTATCCATGCATTTTTTTCATTTTATAATATTTTCTACGATGGTGATTAAATAAAATGAGAACAAATTTATCCAAATTTGTGTTACATCTTTAGCTAATGAATCAGACTTTATTAGATTCTTATGAAATTTAGGATTTATAGTATGATAAAATGAATATCGATATTAATATTTTTAGTTTTTTTTAGTAAAAACTAGAATTTTTTTTAAATAGTTATTTTAGCAGAATTGTTTATTTGTGAGTTATATATTTCTTCATTTAAAAAATATAAATTGAATTTTTTTCAAAAAATGCATAATTATATAATTTTAAATATTTCTAATTTATTACGGAAGCACCACAGAGAAAAATATTTTACATTTCTTATTATATTTCTAATTTGCTCTATATGTTATAACATTAGGTATACTACCATTATATATTATCTAATTGTGATTAAAGGCAATTTTTAAATTAGAAATTAAATTTATTAATTATTTAAAATTATTAACTTGCTTATCTTTAACTTTTAACAAAAAGAGTTGTATGAAAATATTTGGGATGTTGTATGGTGACTTAGAATTTGAATAAAGGAGGAAATGTTTGTCGACAAGTGCTTTCAAGAAAAATTTTTGTCTACCTCGCAGGTTAATTCAAATATTTATTAAACTTTATTCCCGCACAGCAAAGAGGTTAAAAGGAAATAAATTACTAATTTTTTACTTATTAGTCACTTTATGAGGTGAAGCTTACAATAATTTCCCTCTAAATTTGCCATTATTGTTTCTTATTGTGTTTGAATTAACAGTGTTTTTTCATCTATTTAATAGAGAAAGAATTATTTAAGGCAATTTAAAAGTTATTACTTCTATATAATTTTAAAGAAAAAATTGTCCGTTTTAAAATAAAAAATTTTGAATATTTCTTTTTATCCATATCTTAATGCTTATATTTCAAATTTGTTACGAAGTCACATATTTCCATTATATCAAGCTCTCAATTAAGGAATAAACTCAAATTACTTTCGTTTGCGAAAAAGTGATATTTAAGAAGAAAAAACTATAATGCAAGAGCCGCGTGTAACACAAATGAATTTTTAAAATACTATCAGATTCAGAATGAATTAGAATATGACCTTCAATATTAATTGCTGTTGTACTTTTTTTTCAATATTTTTAATGTTTCAAACTTTTAAAGTTACCATATTTTCCTGTATATAGTCTGCGGATTATGTGTTAATAAAGTTCCGAATTTCATTGAGCGTATTTTACGCCGCCGCGGAAAATCTGGTAAAAAACATTCTCCATCGAAAAAGCTTACAAGAAAGTTTTGAAGGAAATACTGTTTATGTTTCATAAAATGAATAACAGGTGGTACCAAGATACGCCGAAGTTATTTATGCTATAATAGGCTTTGCCCAGTTACATTCAAAAATGAATTTGCTTCCTCGTAAAGATATTACAGTTGTAAATTCGCTAACGTCATTTTGCAATTCGCCTTCACGTAAGCTGTATCGTTTTGAAAATATTCAAATTCGTATATCATCATATGGAAGCTAAAACTTTTTTTAACCGTTTGAGTGCGGCGAAGCGCTGTCGCGCTTCGCTTGTTATGCGCCAAAAATGCGGAGAAGCGCGATAGCGCTTCTCTTGTTTTGTACCGAAGATGCGGAGACGTTGCTGTTGGTTAGTATAATATTCGCATCTATTGAGAGCAGTTGAATTCATACCAATCACAGATTTTATTCATTTTACTTAATTGTGATTTTTAATAATATAAGAATTAAAATAAAATACAGTGATAAAAAAAAGTAAAAAAAAATTACTACGTATTTCATTCCGCACTTTTAGCATCTATATAAGAAAACTCTTCAGCACTCAAACGGTTAAGTAACACAGCAGATTTTAAATTAAAAGCAATAGCAAAACCAAATAAAAAAAATAAAGATAAACATGTTAATGTGAAGTGAAAAACAAAGCACGTGCGGTATAAAATAAAAATGTATAGAATACGCAGTTTATAAATAATCCAATTTTTTTTATTTCAGTATTAACATTGCAAATATATATATATATATATATATATATATATATATATATATATATATATATATATTTTAAATATGTCTAACATCATTTTAAAAGTTTTTTAGAAGCTAAATATCGATAAGTTTTACAAGAATCTTCTAGAATGCATCGCTCTTGATCGATCTCGTGTTTTCATCTCAATGTTATCGTTTTTCACGATGAGGTATATCTAGATTGTTATTTCTGATAATAAATGCCTTCTTTTTCTATACAATTTATTAAATTTTAATCAGATTGCGCATTTTTTTATTTTATGTGTGACACCCATATTATCAGCAATACATATTTTAGACTATTCGCCGAAAAAAATTGCCGCAAATTATACCCCACTGCGATTTATGCGATGCTTTTTTTTTTCCCTTTTATTAAAAAAAAAAAATGCTGTGCGGATAATACGCCGCTGGGGATTATATACAGGAAAATATGGTGCTTAAAATTATGTTTTTTTTTATACCAAAATACTAAAAATATTTGAAAATTAATTTCTTGTTGA
Organism: Latrodectus geometricus; assembly: GCA_026290005.1. Taxonomy (NCBI): domain Eukaryota; kingdom Metazoa; phylum Arthropoda; class Arachnida; order Araneae; family Theridiidae; genus Latrodectus; species Latrodectus geometricus. The sequence goes on from JAPDSC010143702.1 coordinate 218,243, forward strand.
GTATGGTAAAAAAAAAAAAGCAACAAATACAAGTAAAATATTCTTAGCACTACATTCGTAACTAAGCACTACATTCGTAGCTAAACTGCAAACATGTATCAGTTTTTTCCAGTTTCATTGCTGATGGACTTCCCCATTGTACATCAATCATCAAGATGTCAGATCAAGATCATCTACACTGTGGTGGTTAAGGAAAAAGTGGATGTATACCTCCCATTGTGAATTAGAGGCTTTTGTACTCTTGACAACTGCTCTCAGGGGGAGGGGGTACAAATAACTGCAAGGAAAGCACAAACTATGTTACCACCCCTAGTAAATTTGAAAGAAGATTGTTCATAGAACCTTAGATGGATAAGGGGTTAAGGAAAATTAATAATTATACGTATTTAAAAGTAGAATATGTTCTTATGTGCAATTTACCTGTAAGTTAATTTAAAAATACATTTAAATACGAAACAATGTAAAATTTTTATTTCAATTTAATTCCTATTCATAAAAAAAAAATCCATATTTAGTATTTACCAAAATTAGAAACTGTCACAGTTTTCTTAAATGTTTCGTAAAAAATTTTTCTATTGTTGTTTTCTGTTTGTTTACAATTTTCTTACATCAGTTTGCATTTTATTTTTCTGCATCCAAAAATGTATAACTATTACCAATTTAGAATTATTAAACTGATTTAAATAAAGAAAAATAAAATGTAAGCAACTGAGAATTTTAATAATTGTATATGGGAAAGAAGTCCAAAAAATACATTCGTTGGATATCAAACTTTATAAATTTTGAGTTGCTGATGTGTTGTAATATGTTTTTAATAATAGCGTATTTAGTCGGAGTTATGTTGTGAAAGAAACTGGATTCCCGCTTGGTCGCAATATGTGAGTGACTAACTTCGGAAAATAGACAATACTAGAATGGAGCTGAATTAATCAGGAAAAATATGAGCAGGAAAGCTGGAACATGGAAAAGAAAACGTGAGACATTAGTTAATGATTAAGTCTTTTTTTTTTTTTTTTCTTTTTTTCTGAAAGACATTTATTTGTCTTTATTACATTCCAAAATGCTCGGGATAACCGGTTAACGCACAGAAACTTCTGCCCGAATTAAATCAGGATAGCCGGATAAGAACTTCAATGTAAATAAATAAAATATTTATTGCAGAATTAACGTAGATTTTTAAAAATTTAGGAATTCATAATATTATCGCATGTCTTCAATAAAGATATTTAACATATTTTTACTTAATTTACAATTTTTTAAAACTACTTTTTAAACTTGCTTGCATTCTATTTTAAAACTTTTTTTATAAAAATTATCACAAATATTTGTTTTCAAAATATAATTGCTTTGTACTCAAAGCGCAGATGTAATTCAATGAGTTTAAATAAAATTAGCGTTAATGAATATACAGTAGCTTCGTTGTGTGGAGAATGGTACTTTTCAATATTCTCTAAAAAATTATCAATATTTTGTAAAAATTATCGAAAAAAATTACCATCTTAAAAACATGTCGAGAAAGTATACATTCTGAACAGCAATCTTTTTAGTAATGATAACATTTAAATTTTTCCTAAGCATTATCAGTGGAAAAAAAAATGTATAAACCATCTCATTTTGTTTCCACACATAGAATTAGTTATATCTATATCAGGGGTGGCCAAGACGTCGACTGCGAAGGCATTTATGTAGTCCACGCGACCATTCTGATAATGACCTCGGATATTAACAATTTAAATTATGACTCTGCCATAGAATCAATGAATTATTTGAAATAAAAATTCACTACAGTCTACGCTTTAAAACCTAAAACAAACTGTGCAAAGATTTACGATTTAAAGATTTATGATTAAAGATTTACGATTTGAAACCTAATACGGACATGATAAGCACGATTAAAACATTAAAAAAAAATTATATATTTTAGAAAGGTATGCATCTCAATATAGAAAGGTATGCATCTCAATTAAGAAAACATGAATTGAGAAACTTCAGAAACATGGAGGAAGAGTGCATCCATAATCCAAAGCGAGACTTCGAAGATTTCGCTAACACTTACTTGTTTTGTTTGAACAATTTGAAAGAAGATTCGCTGACTTAATTAAGTTGAAATAAATAAATTTTATAATATTTCCATTTAATGAAAATGTCAAAATTGATGGACATTGTCACAATGAAAATGTCAACATTGATGGACAACATATCTGAAAAAATAGGGCATTTAATATATATCACATCAGTCACGGTTGAGGAAGGAATTATTAAATTACGATGTGATTTATTTCTTAAATCCAGAGCATATTTAGCGAAACTGATTTTTGGAAATTAATTTCTGAGGAAACGTTTCCATATATTTACAAATTGTGATTTTGTATTTGAAATCATACTCCGGATCAAGGTATCTTTGAGAATCTGCTTTTTCAACCATGAACAAAAACAAACATTGGTCGCATTTAACAGATGAACATTTAATTTCGTGTTTATGCATTGCAATAAGCTCGTACCAGCCACAATATGATAAACTTTTCGCAGATATACAGTGCTAAATTTCAACTAAATGAAGTGAATAGGATGGTCACATTTTGATATATGAATACTTTGATTATTTTCGCCAGTAAATTTTTATTTTGTAAATATTGATATTAAGTATTTTTTTTTGAAAAATTACATAATTTATCATTTTTTGTTGTTACCATTCAATGTTCTCAAACATTTGTTTGTTGATATCCTGGAGTGGGTGGGGCTCTCGTCTGCAAGAATTTACGTCAATTACTTTATTTGCTGTAAATTTTAAACTACTCTTTCATTTCCTTTGAATATGGTCGTTGGTCGAAGATGTGGTGACGAGGTGTCCAGCGGGAGTTATTGACCTCTTTTAATAACAAGGGTATAACCTAAAATTACACTTAAAGTGTTCATTAAGCGTATCTCTTATGACTTGATGTTTGAGTCCGGAAGCAAGAACGGTGGTGTAATCTGCGAAGAAGCAGATCATTGTTCATAGGTCTTGAGGAATATCATTAATGTACAGATTAAATAAGAAGTGACCCAGCAGTGATCCTTGGGGGACGCCTGTCAAAATGGTCCTTTCTGATGAGTGGGTGGAGTTTATCCTGACGGCAAATGTTCTATTAGATAGGTAGTTTCGAATGAGCCTGATTAGGTGCGGGGGGAAGTTATACTTGATCATTTTATAAATAAGATCTTCGTGCCACACCTTATCAAAAGCTTTTTCGATATCTAGGAACACTCCACCAGTAGAGTTTTCGAACGCAATATTTTTTGAAATTTCCTCTTCTACTCTTAGCAACTGATGCACTGTCGATAGTTGGCTCCTGAACTTAAACTGGTGGGGAATGATAATTGAGTTAAATTCTTCGTATTCTAATAATTGTTTTAAGGTGAATTTCTCTGCTATTTTTCCCATGGTAGGGAACAGAGAGATGAGCCTGTAGTTTCTAGGTATTTTAGGGTTTTTATTCTGCTTTCTGATCGGAACTACTGTTGCTTTCTTTCAGCTTTGTGGGAAATGATTTAGTCTAATTATGTCTGCTAATAGGCAAACTGCAATGACTGGAAGTTGCTTCATGTGTGTATTTGAGATGTTATCGATTCCGGGGCTTTTCTATGGTTTGAGTTCCATAATAAGATTTTATACCTCTGCAGCTGAAACTAGCTGGGGGGGGAGGTGTGGGTACTTGTTACGGGGGGACCAAAAAAGTTAATGATTGATTGGTGAATTATACGGTCAATAGCAGGGTTAGCAGAGTCATTGGTTCGGAACTGAAGTTCGAATGCAGAGGCTAGGATTTCAGCTTTCTCCTTGTTCGAGGTGATAGTTTTTGGACCATCTGCGAGCGGAGGCATAGTTTGATCTTTATTTTTGAACCTGTTGGCAGCTCACCAAAATGAGCCGTCTTCCACATTGATGTTAATAAGATAGTCGTTCCAGGAACGGTGGTTGTGTTCCACAATTTGTCTCGTGATAAGTTTTTTAATTTTATTTATCTGAGTTTTTATTATTGGAATTTTTTATCTATTGTAGAATTTGCGGAGTCTGTTGCGTTCTTTAATTAGTTTAGAGATTGAGTCAGGGAGGTAGAAAGTGTTAGCGGTTTTGCTTTTAATTTCAGATTCATTGATTGCAATTTGGATGGTACTTGTTAGATGGTTAACTTTAAGTTTTAAGTTGTTGCTATTGGAGGTAGGGGTGAAGGTAGAAAAAGGTATATTGTTAATTATGTGTTGTCTAAATTTTTTCCAGTTGGTTTTACTGGGCATAGCTGTGGACTCAGTAATAACTTGGTTTCCGTAAGTGGCCAGGAACGGATAATCGTCCTATGGTAGTTCCTCTGCGACAATGATATTTGAAGGAGAAAGAATACCTCTGGGCACTAACAAGTCAATGAAGCTTCCATTAATGGAGCCATAGTGGGTGGGTTTGTTGGGGATATGAAGAGTGTAATCGGTGTTGTCAATAAATGTTTTTAAGGCGCGTCCGTGATCATTATCATACGCACAGTTCCAGCTCCTGTGTTTGGCGCTTAAATCGCCACTTATGATCATTTTATAAGTTATTGACGTTAGACTTTCCAGGTCAAGATTGACCAGATTGCTTTTGTGTGGGGGTAAGTACAGTGAGACAACTGCAGTGTTGTCATTGTTTGGTTGGTGGAGCATGACGATCGTGGGCTTTGAATATGTTGATTTTGTATATATTTTATCACTTATTTTGTATATATCTCAGTGTCTTAATTTCTGGTAACTACCTCCTGTAACTACTTATGAGTCACCATGCAAGCACTTAATCTTTTATACTTATTCTTTTATTCATTGTTATAACCATGCATAGATCTTTAAGTGTAATTTTAGGTTATGTCCTTGTTATTAAAAGAGGTCAACGGCTCCCGCTGGACACCTCGTCATCATATCTTCGACCAATGATATAATTTACCATTTTTTCTTGTTACCGAAAATAAATATGTACGTTAATTTAGCTCTGACATTGGTAGACCACCTTCGATTTTTTAATTATGGAGTAAACCCCGGATCCCAAAAGTTTGGCCACCCGTGCTATAGAGGGAGAAATGTGGCTATATTCCGCTGAATTGATACTACATCGCTTCACATTGTTTTCCAGAACATCTCTAAGGAGAATTGAAACAAAAATTTAAGATTAATATAATGTTGAAATCAATATTTTAGACTATTTAAAAAACCAAAATATTTGTGGCATATTTTTAGAAATTATTAAACATAAAGTTACTTTAAATGACAACATTGAAAATCTACAATTTGTGTCACAAGTTATTAGCAAAAAAATTACTTATTTTTTTAAAGGAACAAAAATGATTTAAATGAAACACCTAAAATAAATTACAAATTGACTGCCTATTGTATCTGAAAGATTTTTTCATTTTCTTGACAAAAAGTCGTTATTTGGCATTGCGTTTTTTCTTGGTTGATGAGATATTAGAAATGCAACAAATTTAATCATTAAAGCAAAAATCAAATTTTTCCCGTTAAAAAACACCTATCCAGGAAAAAAAAGTCTTATTGGAAACGGCTAATTTTCTTTTATTTGTTAAAAAAAAAATTGTCGAATAATGATACTTAATTGGTAAAAGTAAGTATAGATGGCAGCACTAGTTAAATGTTTTGAAAACATTTCTAAAAATAACGGATAATAAAAATTTTTGAAATTAAAATTTGTTCAGAAGAATATACTAATATCTAAATAAAAAAAAATAAAAAAGCAACTCTTGCATTTTAATTTAAACTCGAGAATAAATTTATTGCTTAATTTTAAAAAACTTTATTGAGTTTCAGAAATCATTTGAGTGAATCAGGAAAAAAATCTGTATCAATAAAATTTTTGTAAAATGAAAAAATATGAATATTTAAATAAATAAACATGTGTCATGCGAACAGATTTTACATTTTGAACTTGTTTTCTTGAAGTCCTTATTATAAGTATTTTTTTGAAATGTAAAACCTGCTCATAGGAAAGTTAATAAATTTTTTGTCATACTTAGAGCTAAAAAATATATGAAATTTTTTTTTTTAAATTACATTTCTGAAGAAAAAAGTTTCAAAGAATTGCTTTCTTCGTTATCATAATGGAAATTTTATGTTATTTTAATACGATAGATAAATTTAATATACTTAATGTAAGTATTTTTGTTTCTTACTGCAAACTAGTTGATGCTTTATAGTTTGAATTTTGAGTCCTTGATTACCAGATCTTCTGTGAGATGCAATCATATCCATTAGTCAATCCACATTCTTCCTTATGGCTTTTACAACATATATATCATAAAATTTGTACATAAAACGATTAATGTATTCAATATATAAATAATACAAGATAATAATATGTAAGATAATAGTTAATATAATTACTTTAGGATTTCATTTTTCGTTGTAAAAATACAGCATCTTATATTTTGAATTCTGACTCTTAATCACTAGTCTTTTATGTATGACATTCAACAATTCTCCATATCCTTCAGTTATTTTTACATACTTCGTCCTGTGTTTTCCCAAATTTTATCTATAGCATAAAATTTGTACATATGAAAATTTATGTATTCTATGTATGAAGGATATATGATAATGATTAAATTGAATATATTCAGATTAAGATTTCAGTTCATTTTTAAGCGTTGCTTTATTTAATTAAGGATTTGTTTTCCTTGTTTTCAATTACAATGTAACGACTTATATTTTGAAATTTGAGGTCTTTTTCACAGATCCGTTGATAAAATTCAACTGCTTTGAATATTCTTTGGTTATTCTACATTCTTACTCCAAATTTACTACCAAATTTACTAGGTTCTCTGTATTGAGAATTTTTTTTTTACTTCTATATACAGAGTTAACATAAATATGATTCTAGTTTTGAAAATGCTCTATTTAAAAAAATGTCCCACGTGTAAGATAAAAGCTGTTAGAAAAGAATCACACAAACTCATTAAGTTTATACACTCTCAACAAACGTTCATTATGTATTATCTTTTGTAAAATGACACAGGTCCAGAGATGATCGAATTCATTCCATACATTCTGTAGCAAATAACTAGTGTTCTTGAATTGCCGATATTACCACAAAACGCTTTTATTTGCATGGGGTTCTTTTTAATGCTCTCTTCTGAAAGCTCATTGCTCAGCTAAAACATACGAATAACTACCATAATCTAGGATACAAAAACTTTTTCTTGCTTGCTTTCTGTTACTAATCTCGTGTAATCAAATGCAGTTCGAATACTTTATCATATGACCTATGACAACCTGCTACTAATCTCATGTTGCCTCATCCGATCAGAAAGATAATGGATTTGTTCTGCAATCAGGAATACTCAATACAAACTTAGGAGAACATGAAAATTTGTTTTGCATTTTATATTTGCTTTCTAAATTAGTTGTCATGATACTTGCAAGATATTTATATGAATTATGAAAATAATATACATTACTCAATATATATTATTTTCATAATTGTTTTCCTTTGGGTCACCTTGAAACCTCTTTTAGTAGAACACTTAAAATAACCGACAGAGGAAGCTTGTTATTTGCATGGTAATTGTACAGTTCAAATTAATAACAGCCAATCATAATTTCACACATACTCGAGATGATGAGATAACAAAAAGACCAAGAAAGCAATTATACATGCTTAAAAGTAATGCTTTGAACAAAAACTTTTTTATTTCGGTCGGAAATTTTTTTTTCACAAGCTGTTTACAAGTCAATATAATTAATTGATTATAGCTTCGTATCAACGCATTGTTATGCGGTTAACATATCTGATGTTTATCAAAAGTGAATTAGAGTGCTGTGGTTATGAAAAATAGGGACAAAATTTTTTTTACAAAAACTGTAAGAGTATTTGAAAAGTATGTGCTGTATTCTTAGAACGGAACGTATTTTTTATAAAAGGGTTCAGTTTATAGTTTGATTACGATACACAAATACACAAAAATTACAAACTGTCAAAAGGGAAGGTACGTGTTGTCAAAAGAGAAAATATTAAAATGCCAGTTCTCTATTTATATTATGGAAAAAAGGAAATTTTTAAAGATTCCATATCAACGTATTGATTGGAGTAATATTCTTTGATATCAGACTAAAAGTTACTGTAAATCGTGCTACTTATACACAGAATTCATACAAGAATTCAAATATCAGCTTTTGAGTCTCACCATGGTCTAGAAATAGGACAATGTTACTCGCAGCAAAAGGTCTAGAGTTCAATCCCATAATTGTTGAGCAACGTAAGATGGATTTTCTACCTTTTGTATGAAGGGTAGAAAATCCATCTTACGTTGAACGTCTGTTGGGTTGAAAACTTGAGAGTTTTCATAATTTCTTAGTTCGTAACACGTGAATACAGCTCACTTTCAATCAATTTAATTTAAGCAGTGAGAATTAAAAGGTGTAACAAAAGCCTTACAGTTCATTGGGTTGTTCACTACATGGTGTCAAAGTCTCAGTTAAAGTGACTTATTGGTAGATTAGCGCTCTCTGACATTGAAGGTTTCGGGTTCAGCCCCTATAATTGCTGAGCAAAAACAAAAAAAGAAGAATATTTTATACCTGCATTAACGTTTATTGCTGGAAGGTTTCTGAGTTTTCAGCCTTGTGATGCGTGAATTAGAATTAGAAGGGGGAACTAATATGAAATATTGGTATCGTGAGTACGACATACTATCACTTTAAGGCAGTGGTGGTCTGCCTTGTTAAAGAGATGTTCTCATTATCGTAAGGTAAGAGTTCAATTTCCGACTTAACTGAAGATCTATCTATTCACTAAAAGCGGCTGTAGCACATAAGTCATAGTTTCACCACCCTCCAAGTAAAATGATGCCTTTTGGGGTGGTAGACCAAAAGATGAGTAGCCTTTTACCTAGTCATTGCTTCTAAATTACGAAGTCTCCTACCTATTAGTTTCATTCTCACTGGAGAGCCCAACACTGAGCAAATTATAGGGAAACTATGACGGCACATACACTTACTCACGACAGATATTCAAATGTCTCACAGCAAGCTTAGTCTGATGTAAAAATTTCCAATTCGTTTGGGGGTTTCAATCATTTTTTAATTTTATCTAAAAAACTCAAAATCACAAGAAAAAAAGCACCATATTGTCCACGAATTATGCGACATGGTATATAATCCACGGATTATGCGTTAAAAAAGTTCCGAATTTCGTTGTGTGTATTATAAGCCACCGCAGATAATCTTATGAAAAACATTCTCCACCAGTAAGGCTTACCAGAAAGTTTTGAAAAAAATTCTGTTTATGTTTCATAAAATAAATAACAGGTGGCACCACGATACTGCTGGCTTATTTTATCCATAATCAGCTTTGTGCAATTACGTTCAAGAACGAATTTGGTTCCTCGGAAAGATATTGCAGTTGCAACTCGCTAACGTCATTTCGCTTTTTGTCTTAGTGAGATGTTTTTTTCTAAAAATAATCAAATTCATATATCGTCTTATGGAAGTGAAAACGTTCAAGTTACACAGCAGATTTTAAGTTAAAAGCTATAGCGAAAGCAAATAAAAAAATAACGACAAACGAGTTAATGTGAAGTGAAAAACAAAGAATGCGCGATACAAAAGAAAAAGTATCCAATACGCAATTCGAAATTTGTTCATTACTTTTATTTAATTATTAAGGAACCAAATATATTTTACTTTTAAAATATGTCTTCCATTGTTTTAAAAGTTATTAAAAACTAAAAGTCGATTAGTTTTACTAGAATGTCTTCTCGGAATTATCGCTCTTGATCGATCTTTTGCTTTCATCTCAGTTTATCGCCCTTTGTAATGATGCAAGTCCAAAGAGATGATTTTCATAATGGGTATTTTTTTTCTGTACAATTTATTATATTTTTATCATACTGTGCATTTTTTAAAATTTTATTTGACGCCCATATTATCAGTAATATATATTTTTTACCGAAAAATATTGTCGCTGTTTATGCGACGCTTTTTTATTTCTTTTACTTGAAAAAAGGCTCTCGGGGATAATATGGAGCTGCGGAGCGCACAGATCTACAGGAAAATATGGTAAATCACTTGCAAATTAAAAATTTCATCAAAGGTATTATAGCAATATGTCTTTGATAAGTAAAGTTTGGTGTACAGAAAGACCCCGCTTAACGCGAGGGATACGTTCCATCAAAATAGAGCGTAATGCGAAACAGCGCTAAACGAGGCTATCTTTACATGTAAATATTGGGGTTAGGGGAAGATGGCTAGGAAATTGGTTAGGTATTAAATTTAAAAAGTATGTTTTTTTAATAAAAATAAAACCAAACATTTATTTCTTAAAGCCCAAATTAATACCACATTATTATTTCTAGCAAAAATAAAAACAAAATATAAATAACAAAACGAATATTCTTAAAAAAAAACAAATAAAATTCTAAGTCAGTCATATTTAGTTAGCCTTCCGCGTTTTCAGTGTTCTGCCTTTTTGTGACAAAAGCATCTAATGTTGTTTGCCTTTTTCTTTTGCGTTGTTCTCTTAAAAGTTCTTCATAAGCGGATAGAGCATCTCTAGCACCATGCCTTACTTTTGAGCTCCTGTCAAAATTCGGATCATTTTCAATGAATTGATCCATTATTTCAGTTATGGTAGACAAACTACTTTATACAAACGCCATTAAAAGTTCTTTTTGCTCTTCTTCTGAATCACTGTTATCAACATTTTTGTTTTCTTCTTGTTCAGTTCATTCCTTGAGCTCATCATTAGAAAGACTAGCCGCTGCTTCTTGAATTATTTTTTCGACATCTTCCACATTTACCCTTTCAAAACCGGTTTGCTTCGTTAATTTTACTATCTCTTCCACTATTTCATCCACATCGACAGAGTGTCCAACGTCATTGCTCTTACTTAAATCCGGCCAAATATTCTTCCATACTCCTTTCAAAGATCTTTCTGTTACCTCATTCCAAGAAAGGCTTATGTTTTCTACTGCATCCACGATGTTGTAGTTTTTCCAAAATTCTCTTATGGACTGGTTCTCTTCTCCGTATGTTTTTTCAAACATTTGCTTTAAGGTTCGCCGAAAGTAATAAGCCTTAAAATTTGATATAACGCCTCGGTCCATTGGTTGAATTAAGGCAGTTGTGTTAGGCGGCAAGAAAACCACTTCGACTGGAATGCATGTTGTTAAGTCTGATAAATTTGTTGGGTGGCTTGGAGCATTATCAATTAATAGAAGTGCTTTTTGTTCAAGTTTTTAATTTCGCAATAAAGTTTAACAGACGGGCAGAAATGTTCAGTGAACCAATCCTGGAAAATTTTCGCAGTTATACATGATTTTTTTTAGATTCCCAAATTACAGGTAAAGTTGATTTAGATATGCCTTTCATCGCTCTTGGGTTTTTGGAATGGTAAATTAGTAATGGTTTTAATTTAAAATCTCCGCTTGAGTTACCACCTAGTAGAAGGGTTAAGCGATCTTTTGCAGCTTAAAATCCTGGTGTCCGTTTCTCTTCACGGGATAGAAATGTTCGTTTCGGCATTATTTTCCAAAACAAGCCTGTTTCATCAACATTAAAAACCAATTCTGGAGGATAGCTTCCTTCTTCAATTATTTTTTTTAATATCGCTGGAAATTCAGCCGCCGCTTTTGTATCGCCACTTGCTGCTTCTCCTGTAATCTTTATGTTGTGAAGGTTATTTCGATGTTTAAATCTATTAAACCATCCTTGACTAGCAACGAAAGTTTCACTTGTGTCAATTGTCTCAGTCTGAATGTAATTAAAAATTCTTCTAGCTTTTTACATTATGATAGATTGGCTTAGTGGCATATTGCGGTCAATTTCGTCGTCAATCCATATAGACAGTCGTTTTTCCATTTCCTCTATGATATTATTTCTAGAACGGTTAATTCTAGTTACAGAGCTTGACGTAGTTGTAGTTGTCGATGAAAGTATTTTTTCTTTATTCTTCATGATGGTCCTTATTGTTGAAGTTGGCAAATTCAATGAAGCACTAATTAGAGTTTGACGTTCACCAGAATCTAATTTTATAATCACTTCCATTTTGGTTTTGAGTGAAATGCTTTTTCTGGTTGCTTTCTTTTCTTTTTCATTATCACCCATAGTAAAAATAAAGATCAAAATATTTGACACTGTAATATAGTATCAAATATGTAAATTATTACCTACTTACAATAATGTCAACAAATGTTTCCAATAATAAAAATATGTCTGTACAATACAGCACCAAACAAGAAACACAAGTACACTCTTTCGGATATGTATTTGAAACCTATCGCTGTATAATATTTCGGGGAATCCCCGTATACTGCGAGCGATTTCGTGGAATCACCGGGTCGAAATGAAAGAGCGCTAAACCGAAACAGCGCTAAACGAAACAGCGTTAAGCGGGATCTTACTGTACTCCAAATAGTGCCTAAGCAAAATATAAAGAAATAGAAAATAGTATATGAAAAGAACACAGTTAGATAGGCATACAATAAACCATATTTATATCTGTATCTCAAAATTATGGAATGATTGGGTAAAGAAAGTTGAGAATAAACTTATTGTATGAAAAAAATTATGCTTAAGACGTACCATTGTGGGAGTGTCTGCTTTTGGTAGGTGTCTCAATCTTGAGAAACTGTATGAAAGACAAAGGATGCATTTTGACAGTTCTGTTCATCAAAGTTTAAAGTACTGCATTTGTTTTGATAAAAAAATAAATAAATGAAAAGTAAAATAAAATACAGAAAAACTAAATGTTAATTAGAAGAGATTGATTATATGTAAGTTTGGTTAATAAATCACTTTATGATCACTTTTTACACACGAAAGTTAACTCAAATACAGTTAAAAGTGAATTCCGAAGTCAATCAAGCAATCATGTCCGAGGAAGAAGTTATAACCATAAACCAGTGATTATCAACGACTGTGCCATGGCACTTTTATGTGCCTCCAAATTCTTAAAATGGGTTTTAGAAAAGTATTTATCACATTTTAGAAAAGTATATAAAAATTATTATTCTTTTTATTAAGAGTAAAATAATAAATGTACTAATGTTTTTTTTTAATACACATCATATTATTTTATTTTACATTTTAAATTATTTTTATAAACTATTTCGCACAGTGAAACAACTTTTAAATTTATCTTCTTCTTTGGTAGCCACATTTTAACATCGTTAAAAAAAGTGCCGTGACTAAAAAAGGTTGAGAATTATTGCCATAAATTGTTGAATTGAAGGTCAAATAAGTAATAATTCAACAATCAGTTCCATTGAAGTATCAAAGGTGAAATTTTTATACACACACACACACACTGCTAACAACTCTAAATACAGCACTTTGAAGAAAGCATGCAAATAATATGAAATTTACAACATGCATTAGCGGAGGAGAGATATACAGATGATAATTTCAGCGCACACACACATCAAGCGCGCCAGTGGAGCGACTTAAAAGTGCTATTTAAGACTTGGAGATTTCGATAATTTCAAGCTCGGTAATTGTGTTTTTCGTTTTTTTCAAAAAAAAAAAAAAAAAAAAAAAAGGATTAATTACACCTTGTAGAAAACGGTGATCATTTTTTGATCAAGCATCCGAGTTTGACAGAGAAAGGATAGTGGCCTACTGAGACTGAGGATTATCTTTCTATGAAATCGGAAGTCAATTTTAACGAAACCAAACAACTGTAACGTGGATATGTGATGGCTGGATGCAGGAGGATACGACGGACGTGCTCGATCGCATCCACCTGAGTTCACCACTTCACGTGATGACAGGAAAGTTGCGCGCATGGCAGTGCGGATCGCTCAGCCACATCATGAACCATAGCACAGCACATTCAGTCTGTAACGCATCATCCAGTGTTTGCGTGTACTATTTGATGCCGTTCATAGCAGAGTGGTCTGTTCGTAATATGTCTGTTACTTCGTCTACCCTTGACGCAGAACCAAGACATCTCCGCCACCAATTGTGGAATGAAAGAAGGATGTGGAAGGCAGAATAGAATGAAATTGTCTTTGCTGATGAGTTATGCTTCTGTCTGCAACACCACGATGGTCACATTCGAATTTGGAGATACTGTAGAGAGAGGATGCTGAACAGTTGCGTTATGCACCACCACACTGGTCCTTCACCGGAAATTATGGTATGAGGTAATATTGGATATCATTCTCGCACTCCTCTAGTACGCATTGCCGGCACTTTAAGCAGCCAGCACTACATCTCCGAGGTGTTGGAGTCAGTTGTCCTTCCTTACCTTCAGAGCTTTCCGAAAGCCATATTTTAACAGAGCAATGCTCGACCACACATGGCAATCATTGTCCAAGGGTTCTTCGTCAATCGCTAGATTGAATTGCTTCTTTGGCCGGCTTGCTCTTCGGATTTTTCGCCGATAGAAAACATGTGGTCCATGGTTGCTCAACGACTGACCCAGATTTTGTCCTCAGAAGCTACATCATATCAAGTTAAGCAACGTGTGGAAGTTGCTTGGTCTGCTATACACCAAGAACTCATCCAAAGGCTCTTTGAATCCATGCCTAGAAATGTGGCAATGGTGATCTCCAACAATGGTGGTTACTCTGGCTACTGATTTTGGCAGGAAACACACTTCACAAAAGTTTATAAATTTAATTACTTGATACTTGGTCGACATGTTAACTAAAAATTATATTTTGTTGTGATATCTCATCTTTCTTTTTGTTGCAATTTGGGTGGCCAGTAGTGTAATTTATTTGTAATTTACTCATTTTATGCTTACTTTTCGTAGTCGGAAACAATTAGTTTTCGTATAGAAAATATTAGAAAAAGCAAAATTACCAGAAACTAATTGAGGTGAATTTTGAGGCATTACATACAAGAGTTGAGAGTCAAATTCATGAACTGTTGAACTGAAGACCAGAGGTCTATTATGTTGATAAGATGCCAGAGAACCTAAATTTTGTTTGGTTGTTGTTCAAAGATCATTTTCGCACACCATAGCTAACTAGAGGAGAATCTACAGTTTAAAGTGGATTCCGAGCCACTACGAACATTTAAGATTGAAGTGTGGTTCTAACTTACGAACTATTGAATCAAAGATCAGAGTATAAGTCAAAGTATCTTAACGTAATATATGCAGAGTATATCTTGCGTTGTTTTACTTATTATAAGTTTTTCAAATTTTTTTACTTATTAAGATGATATTTGTGCTCTCATATTTTCTCTTCGAGTTTTGATTTAGAAAAAAAAAAAAAAAGATTTTCTCTCCAAAGTATTCAGAAACACATTTGTTGAGATAGTCGCATTATGCATGGAAGTTGATTCCTCTTGCAAGGCATATGTGGATACCTTCTATTCAAGAAATCAAGTTGAAATGTAACGAAATGGAATATTTTACTAATAATTCAATCCTAGATTTTTAAATATTGCGCTTATATCTAAATGCAAGTGAAGGTATATTTCACAGAAGAAAATCAATTAATAGCTGTTCTGATAAGTTTAAAAATTTATAGTGAAAAAAAATTTCATCTTTATCATCATATTTTAATTGAATTGAGTAAGTCTAAGACTATCATGGAAAATAATGAATTGCCTTCATTTTTTTTAACAATTTATTAAGAAATTTGGATTAGTGCATCCATGATGCTTAAATTGTATGAGTTTTTATTTTAATTAATTAAGTAAGGAAGAACAGTATTATAAATATCATTGATTTGTATCGATTATCTTTTTCTGATGAAGGCTAATTTGACAAAAGCTTTAAACTAAATGAGAAATACAATCTATATATATATACAGCTTTATATTTGTATAGATGTTTTTATTTCCGGATAATACAGAAAAATATCTTCAGTATATTGATATAACATTCCATAAATCTTTTATGTGTGTAAACCTGAATATAAATTTATAAGCTTTATAAGAGTAATCAATTACAAGCACTTTTAATAGATCTAACATACTCTCTGATTTAATATTCAAAATAATCAGCGTGCTAAGTTCGCAGCCGGCGGCTTCCAGTTTGAAACGCCTATTTACGCCTTCGAGAAAAAAAAATTGCAATTTTAAATATTTTATCTTAACTAACTACTAAGATACTTAACTACTAAGTCAATTGTTTAAAATTTTGTTTTGCCCCACAAAAAGAGTTTTTCATGTGGATAATCAGAAAATAAATAGAATAAAATATAAAATCCTTAAAAGTTTCGCTTTAATTCTAAAGGTATTAGATACTAAACATAAAACTTCATTTGTTAGCATTCCAATGCATTCTCGATCGGTGGAAAATTCAGAAAACCATAAACAATTTCCCTGTAAGTGAAAAAAATCTCAAAATTTGAAAGAAATTAGTAAATATCGTTATTTTTAAAAAAATATAATATATGGAATATTGAAAGAAGTGGGAATATCCGACGTCGTAAAAATTTTATCTCTAACCCTGACGATTATGTATAATAGGCATGGTGTGGGGCAGTTTACAGTAAGTCCCAATAACAAATAATAACGGTATAAATTAATTTCAAATGTTGTAATCAAATTCCGAAATCATACTCTATACTCTATGTTCTAATTTAGCCAGTGGCCAACATCATGATATAAGCTTCATTTATAATTAAACCTTTGATAATATATATATATATATATATATATATATATATATATATATATATATATATAATGTAGCTTTCCTGCCACTCTGTGAACCCTTTTCTCACACGAAAAACTGTTTAACCGGAAATTAGCTTTCAAAAAGTATGGCTTATTAATTTACACATCCGAGATGGGAATCGAATTCATGAAATGAAGACCAGAGATTTAACCATTCACTGGTATCTTGATTAGAAAAGCATAAAAAAAGTAACTTTGTATGAACCAATTTTGACTATACAAAAATATCAGCGATTCATAGCATGTAAAATCCAGTCATGATATAATCAAAAAATATAAATTATTTATTTTTACTTTTGAAGCAATGAAAATAATTGGGCATTTAATAAGAAACATCAATAAGCACAATCTAGCCGTATGGTGCAAAGATTTCAGAGGAGTAATGAGAACTCTTTACACGAATTATTTATATCATTACATAAATAACTAAAGACAAAAATTCAATTTAACTTCAAATAACTATTATAATTTACAAGTAATGGGTAGAGAAAGACTTTGTGCTATTAACCTTAATGAAAAGGAATGCAGGAGATATAAAAAAAATCTTGACACTTTAATACCTACCATTAGAATTGTGGTTTTAACGCAGAAATACCTTCTTTCCAGAATGTCCCAACGAATTAAATATTAGGTTGTATTGCTTATAAAAGCTTGCTCGCTTAAGTTTTTAATTAAAATGGAGTTAATCCTTTCCGGTCTTCACTAGATTTTATTCTCAGCGAAAGAGAAAAAATGCTTAAGAAGAAGAAGAAAAGATTTTCAGCCTTAATGCCGGATGCTAAGACAATTTGCTATCTTTTTTTCCTTCAAAATGTAGTTCGGCCGTTAGTTTCGTATTGATTCACTCACTTGATCCTGATTAAAGGCACGAGAATGTCTCGGAGATTATAAAGTAAGAAGTAGTTACAAAGCAAAAAATTATGTATTTAATTACATATACATATATGACATCGCATTTTCTTGTTTTCTCTGATTTTATTAAGTATTCGAATTATAATTTGCATGCATTAATTAAGAAACACTTACCTTTCTCGAAGAATGCGTGTTAGTTTGAATTGAATAATTCAATAATGTAATGAATTATGAAGGAATTCATGATACAATGACACAATAACTTTTACAAAGAACTTAATTAATGTTTGTAGCAGTTTGAAATGATTATAATTTTTATAATTGGATTAAATTGTTTTTATCTTTTTGTAATTTTTTATCAATATATGCTAAGTTGAGATGAATTTTGTAAAGGTTATGTGAAAACCTGATAAAAATTATTCTATAAATTAATGTTTAAATTATTTTTGATAGGTGTATCATACGGTATTACATCTATTGTATTTCTAATGTAAGTGCGTTTGCGTATAGAAGTATTTATTTGCATTGTTGGGTTTGGTTCCAAAAATTTTAATGCAGTTTATTTGAATATTTTCAAAATTTAATGAAAATAATTGAAGAAAATGTAAAACTAGTGCTTCTAAAAAAAAAAAAAATGAGGAGAAATATGTGTCGAATATAAAATCATATATGTATGTATGTGTAGAACTGGCAGAGAATGAGGATAATTTTTCATAATTTTGCATAGCAAAATTCGTAATTATTTCTCTTGACCAGTTTACCGAACTTCTTGGTGGGTTTTTATTCCATCTCGCAATAATTCAAACAAGTCGTGGGGAGGATAAGAGCAAATCAGTCTTAAGTCTAGGTTTGTAAAGAATGTCAACTAATGAAAACAGTTTCTGGATATTGTATCCATCACAGGAATGCCTGGGCAAGGTTTTCCTAAAGTCATGAGGACCAAAAAAAAAAAAAAAAAAAAAGAAAAAAAATACGTCTATTGACCTATTACAACAAGGAGCAACAGATATATATGCTACAGTTTTCTGATTTCTACCAGTATTTATTGTTCCCAGATGACTTCAAGGGGGAGAGAAAGCTCTGATCAGTTGTCCCTTCCTCAGTAGCTCTGCCTACCTATTTCATCTGCTAGACATGCGATTGGCTATTTAGCACTTCAACCGACCTAGGAGAAAAAACGGCTTCGCCGTTGATGCTCTACACTAGGATCACAACTTAGGATCTGTTGTTTTTTGACTTCCTTACTCAAACCGGAAGATCCTCAAGTAGGAGAGCCAAATAGAAGAGAGGGAGTTGCTCAAGCAGGAGACTCGGTAGTGAAGAGATAGTAAATATACATCGTATACATCGTAAATCGATATTGTAGAGACAATTATGGAGAGTATGTATCATTGGAGACCGTTTTCGTTACTGATTACTCTCGTTTTAACATAAACTCTGATTCATGAGGAACTTTAATTTTGAGAGACCTAGAGACATACCTGCCTGTCGTCTAATGTCTGAGAAACAGAACATTATAGCAAAAGATATTTCTTGATTTCGTCATCATATAGGATTGTCACAAGCAATTCTATGTTTGTGAAATTGATGGTACTGTATAACTAGTGTGATTAGGTACAGAAATGAAATGGGAGAAATATATTTTAATACGTAATAGACAACCTACGGCATTTTTTTATACACCGCGTAACCCGCTTTCTGAGAATTTTTTTCAGAGATAGTTGGCATTATTCATATGTCGAAAGTGAGGAAACCTGGAAAGTTTCCAAGAAATCACTGAGACAACTGTATAAGCAGAAATCAGAATAGCAACATCAATCTTTCTTTGTTCATCTATGGTTAAGATCGAATCATATACCTTTCGCCATGAAGAGTGCTGTCCAACTATTAAATCACTGTAAACTACAGGAGCCCTATGTTTGCCGATGCAGATATTTAGTGGGCCCTGATTTTATTTAAAGTGACGACCACGAGCTGTCAATTAGAGATCATTTCATAAATGATTGTTTACAAGAAACGTATATATTCGATAAATGAATTGACCACCAAATTTTTAGACCTTAATTGTAATGAGCATCTTTGGATTGCTCTCCATTCCAAAAACCATTAAATTCATGAAAACTGTATTCCTGAATCAGTTTCAACAGTTGTACCAGGTATTATTAAATTGCCCTTTTCTGGATGAAATCACGCTTTCAGGTCATTATATGTAAGCAGAAACCATATTTCTTATGAAGATGTTTTTTTTATTGGATTACGCAACCACTGTTTTAGGCTTTATGCATTAAAATGTTTGTTCACACATTCTGGAAATAATCATCCGAACCTGAAAATTATCATACTTTAGAACTCCACATGAAATTAGTTTATACTTAATTTTTTTTATTAAAAAATCTAGACCAGAAAAAATTCATTTATTTTAAATATCTTAATTTTTGTCTTTCGTTCACTTGGTGAAAGAATTTAAATTGTTCTATAACTTCTAACATCGCACGTGTGGTACATTTTTAATACAAATTTATAAAATGAAATGGCTTATACAGAGCAAGAATTTATTCAGAAGAGTAACAAAGTGATAACGTTATTTTACATGGGTATATATAGTTTTAAATTTAAATCTTAAGCAAATATTCAGAAAAAGAATTTTTTATTATCGTCACTTTACATTAATTGAAGCATACAATTATATAGTTATAATAATAAAAAAAAAATTTCAGAACTTAAAAGACAAAACTTTTATAGTAAAAAATTATAAAATTTATGATGACTTAAAAGATTTCCTAAATAGTAAGATAAACAGAGCTCTGTCATAATTAACTTCACTTTTATAAATATAAAAATACTTACAAAATCAATATTCTAAAAGAAACATTAAACTGGTTTAAAATGAGGGTTTGCAATTGGTTTACTTATAGAATAATAAATGATTGAGGGTGGTTAATTATGCGGAATTTATCCCTCACACACACAGCAAGCTCAGAAAATCTACGATTATTAAATCATCTTGAAATTATACAAATTCAAAGCGACTAGTAATACTTCGGTACTTTATTCTAAAACTAATTTATAAGAGAAACAGATGACAATAAGAATTATTTCCACAGTAACTTTATATATAGTTTAAAATATAAGTCTCTTTTATAACACGGACTATGTATTTTGACAATTTATAACATTGATAATATTGAAATTGAAGCCCGGTGGCATAGTGATAGAGTTTAACGCTCACAAACAATAGGTTCGAGGTTTTATCCTCGGGCTGGTCAAAGTCGACTCAGCCTTTTAACCACCAATACTCAGTTTTATTGACAAATTGAAGGGGGTCCTCCAGTTGGTGGATAAAATTGAGTAGCAAAGATGCTTGGGAACTAAACACTAGGGGCTTCAAGCTAGACCAATTAACCGGGACATATACTTTGCACCCCAGAGTCCTCGTTGAAAAAAGAACATATATGGACACTGTAGGCCTTAGACCTCAGATGGGCTGTCGTGCTACAGAGTTTAGTTTAATATTGAAAATATTTATATTATTAACATGTGATTATATACTTTTTCACAGGAGAACTAATTTAACCGGGACTTACAGATTAAAATTGAATCCAAATAACACTAGAAACTACTACGTCAAACTCAAAAACAGTTGAATTTAAAACGAAGTGTCACAAGGAAAAAAAAAAATTTAAACTTCTTTACATTTCCTCCATTGAAGATGATTTGCAAACATTTTTAAGGCAGCAGTCATAAAAACATTTTGGCGCGATTTCTTTGCAGGCCTACGAATGTCGTCCAACTCAAATAATCTCGCAAAACAAGTATTCTTGTAAAAACACTGCAAAGTTCAAATAAATAAATTAGGCCAATTAATAAAGTAAATGTAAATCAAATGATAAAATGTAAAAAAATTTATGTATAAAAAGTATAGGAATATCAAATTTGACTGATGCGCGAAAAAGATCAAATGCAAATGCAAGTTTGAGTTATCGCAAGTAAATAATATTTTTAAAAAAGTGAGATGTAAATGTTTAATTAATTAAATCAATAAAAAGTAATAATAAAATTTCAAGTAAAATTTATATTACGACTAGACTTTGAATCAAAAGAAAAGGACATGAAAATGAATTTCGAGCAAATATGTAAACGTAAATTTTAAATCCTAAATAAAATTTTCTAATAATTAATACTATAAAAAAAGAGAGAGAGATTCACTTTACTTTCACAAAATTTATTTGTTTAATATTCTTAAGATTCTCGGTCATTCCGAGGTAGTTGGAAAAACAAGAAAACCTTTTAAAAAATTAGAATTCAAAATCCCGTCAAAAGGACTGTTTTGATGGGCTTTCGAACAATTTTCTAATACAGTTAAAATAGTTCTTAAATGATAAAACGGGGATATTAGTGAATTATTTGAAATGTATTGAAAATCTGTGAGTAAAGTTTGAATTGAAATATAAATAGAGAAAATTCGGGTAAAAATACAGGGTGCTTCAAAAAAATGTATACACACTTTGAACTTCCATAGAAAATTTATTTACTGTTCTACAAAGTTAAATTTCAGGAAAATAGAAAGCTGAAAGTCCAATGTAAATGAAACATAAATAACAAATGTTAATACTGTTCAAATTGGTGACCTGCAGCATCAATACAATTCTGAGTACGAGTCACCACTGATTCTGTACATATCACACACTGTTCCATGAACTTCGAATTTGTCTCGTATGCGTGTAATTGTTAATCTTGAAGGTGGTTCTGTATCATACTCCCTTCTCCACTGCCTTTGAACTTCATTTACATTCTCAAACTTCCAGTACCACTTAATAACCTGCTTACGTTCTTCAAAACTCAAACGTACGTCCCCCATGTTGATATTACAAATTCCAACTGATAATATAACATAGAGGGACGATTATGCTGGCACCTGGAGAAGAAATATAACATTAGCCTTGAAGAGCGGGAAAACTACAATAGTTTAAAGTGTGTATACATTTTTTTGAAGCACCCTGTATATTAAAGATTACTGTTACAAAATATTCCCTTTCCCGGAAACATTGTCTTTATACCAAACATACCTATATGTGATAAAAAAATCCGAAAAAATACGAATTTACGTTGGATTTATTTTAAAAATTACAGAAGAGAGATATAAATTAATATAAAAAAATATATAACTTTCACCTGTGATATGCTGCTTATTCTTTAAAATAGATTAAAAGAATAAGGAACATAATTTCACGTTTGTAAATAAATTTTTATTCTGTATGTATTAATGATCACAGTAACGAAAACTTTAACTTCCTGGAAACGTTGCTGTTTTACCAGACACGTCTATATGTGTTAAAAAATCCAAATGAATAAGAATTTAAATTAGATTTGTTTTAAAAATCTTTGAAGAGAAAGAGAGAGAAAAAAAGATGTATTGACTGTCATACGTGACATGCTTTTTCTAGATAATAGCTTTTTCTAGATTCTTTTAAATAGATATAAAGAATAAGGAACATAATGTTGTGTTTGTAAATATAATTTGGGTGTCCACTGCACTTTTGTCTATGACTAGATAAAATGGAGCTTACATCAAGGCAAGGTCGTTGTCTGATTTTAAAGAGGCTTTGTTTCATTATGAAGTTTAGATTACAGAGTTAATAATTAATTTAAAGCATAATTAACGGGGATTTTAATTTACTGTAATGCTTCTTGTGCCATGATTCACGCCGTTTTGGAACTAAATTTGCTTCAAGAACAGTGGAATGTAGCTTTTAATTCTCTTGTGAAATTGTCATTTATGGGTATCTGAGGGTAGAAAAAATATTTATGGCATCAGATTCTTTCCAAATTTATTACTGTTACTCTTTATACATATATTTACTACTTTTTTCGATTTTTAGAAAGATATTGTTTTTACCTATTGAAGAGAACGTATTTTTGGTTTTCCAGTCAGCCACTGATCAGAAATGATTTGAAACGTGGTTGAAAGCAATTAAAAATATTATAAAAAGTATTATTTCTAAAAATAGTATAAGATTGTTTTTCCACATCACAATTTTCTGTAAATGATCAATTTTTTTTAGAAGTTATGATTCTATTAATTGTTTCAGTTGACGCAGATAATTTTTTAGTGTATAACTTTCAAAAAGCTCAATTGTGCATTAAGCTTCATTTCTAGGAATTTTTTGTTAGGCAATTGTTTTTCTATTTGATTTAGCTTTAGGAAAAATTTATCCTTAATGAATTACACAAAATTAAAGTATGATAATTATAAGAGAAAATCTAAAAAATGTAAAATATGGGAATTGCTTTAATGTGTGAATTTTACTCTAAAAATCCTAAATAATTACGTAAATGTAAAGAAAATATTTTATGCTAGAAAATCACTGCACGAGCTTACAGCAAAAATACTGATCTACTGATCTATCTACACACACGCTGATTAAATATTTCTCTCTAGAACTCTGTTAAAATGATAAGCCGATGATCAAAGAATAAGAGGAAATGATGAATAAACGCAGTAGAGTTTAAATTATTCTTAACTAAAATATTTGTGATTAACCAAGAAATAAAGAAAAACTTTAATATTCTAGATGGAAATCGCAATTTAGACGAACTAAGATTCAAACTAGTCAAAGCAATAAAAAGTTATAAATTTTATGTACTTGATTGAAAAGAGACAATGGATTCCATGCAATTATTAAAATTAGACTTTTAATATTAACAGAACAGTAATAGGATTAACGACGGTATTAATATTACATCAGTAATTCAAATATCATTACATACGTAACAGTAAAACGCACTATAAATTGTTCCTTAATCATGTTGTCACAAATTTAGAAGCTGGCAGCATATTGAATTAATTTCTAAGTAAATTAATTTTTTAATAAATTAAAAAAAACAAAATATCTGAGGTATATTTTACAATAATGGAGTACTCAAAAGTAAAAAAATTAGATAATGAATAAAAGAATTACTGAGATCATAGCCAAAAGTTTAAAAAAATAGAATAAAATATTTTGAATAATTAAGCTGTGCATGTATTTCTGTAGAAGTAAGAGTGTTTAATCTTTTGAATTTAAGTCAATGCTTAGTCTAACTGCAGATAATATGCACCACGAATTCAACTTAATATAGATAGAGAAGAATTTACGCCCATTTGCATCTCTATTTTTACAAATTCCCCGTATTTGTAGAACGTGACGAAAACTATTGTAGAGTCAAGTTCCACACTGTCAAATATATAAATGAATTACTGGAAATGGAAGTTGTATTCCCTGCATTAACTATATTAGGAACTTGAGAAGTTCATACACATATAACTACAATTACTCGCCCTTATTGTATAACTAATATATATATATATATATATATATATATATATATATATATATATAT
>JAPDSC010143702.1:249300-267416 GCA_026290005.1 Latrodectus geometricus
CACACACACACACACACACACACACACACACACACACACACACACACACACACACACACACACACACGTATAAGATATCTGTGCACAATAAAATATCATGTCTTGACTCTGTGTGTGTCTATCCAACACAAATTTCCATAAAACCCAACCAACCAACACAAATTTAATATGTTCTTGTATTATGGAAACATCTATGAACATTTAAAAGATCCTTGCAGTATTTAGAGCTAATTTAATATTGAGAAATTCGATAGGTTCGAATCCCTGGTAACATATTTCAATATTTATTTGCATTGGGGTACATCTTTCAGAATCTTTCTAAAGGGAATGTTATCTCTATAATCGATTTGAGGAGTTAATGGTGGAACCTTGTTTCCGGAAGAGATCAATATTTCCTTCAGACAGAGACAATTGTGTTGATGGAATTTAAGCATATCTAATTATCACAGTTAAGTTCACAAAAAGAGAAGTTGCCAGATTATGCTATCTTTTCGTTTGATAACAGTTCAAAATTATGAGTTGTGTGGTGCTGCCTTAGACTTAAGTTTACTTAAGACTGAGTCATAATTAGTAAGGTACTAAGTAATTACGTAATTAGTACGTAATACGTAATAGTAGTCCTACTAAGGTAAGTCGTAATTTATATGCAGAGCTCTTAGACACACCTCGGGATGAAATCCTGATTAAGCACTCAGAGACACTTTTTAAATATAATTCAATAAAAGTGGGGTACCAGTTTTAATTGGCGTTTAAATTTTTATACATTCAGAGAGATCTTGATGGTTATGAAAAATTCTCACCACAATGTCACTTCCGTTATTTCGTTTATCCTTAAAATATGGCCTTAATGGAATTAATGTATCCAATATATAAAAGTACATGTTTTGTTATTGAAAGAAATTCTGAAATTACATATTATTTTCAATTAAAGTTAAGGTAAAGATAAGAATATCCTGTTGATTGCAAAAGAATTAAAAACCATTCAAAGAATTGTAATAGAGCTAATGCTCAATGCGTATTACCAATTGAATACGAATATATAATTTTAAAATATCATTTCAGTTTTGAAAGTGTAAAAAATTAAAATTTCAAGCTAGTAAGAATTTTTTTTTTGTTTTATATAGAAATTTTCTTTTCTTTGTAATAAATTTAAAGCATTTAAAATTCTCTGCTAAAACGTCACTTTTTATTTAAAAAAAATCGTCATCAAACGACAAATTTAAATTTAACATAACTCGGGAATAGAAATTTTGCATTTCCTGTTGTATTTTCTCTTCCAAAATAATTTGGTGATTTTAAAGAATAATTTTATATTTATGTGAATATTTATCACAGTTGATAAGAGCATGTACTACGTATATATATATATATATATATATGGATGTTTGTAGGGAATCAGATTTCATTTTAAAACACGTGTCTGGATCTAATTAACCTTCATGGGTAAAAAAATGACCATGGAGAGACAAATAACCCAATTGCAGAGTAAACTTAACACAGCGGGTAGCAATAATATTATATATAAGGAATATATATATGAATACATTTTAGATCAAAGATGAAATTGAGATATTCAGAACGAACCTTAAAGGTTTGATTCCGGCTAATGTTTGAATTCTACTTTGCTTAGGAGAATTTCTCGTAATGGATGTCAAATTAGTTTCTAAATTTCCTCTCTTTGCAACACATAAATTTCAATTTTCATGCCATAAAAGGGGTATTGTTAACCTTAATATATATTAGAGAATGGTATAATGCAATATGTTTTACGAAAAGTAAAAGTTCTAAAATAATGCTGCTTCTTAAAGTTGTCCTTAATACAGTGTCAAATTATCAGACAGACAAACTTGTCTGTTATCGTATTGTTAATTGTGCTAAAAAATATAATACTACAGACATGTTTATATTTTAACGTAATCTTAAACTTAATTAAATTGTGAAAATTAACTTTAGATTATTTAGCTGTTTTTATTGTGAAAGAGTACAGTCCCAAATGATTTTATCAAGCTTTATTCTTGAAAATCCTTTATCTTTTCTTTGAACAAAACTACAGAAATAAAGCATAAACAGTTAAATGCATGAAAACAATCTGTATTTTTTATTAATTAATCAGATTTGTATTAATTAAAAATATATAGAAATGGAAGAAAAAGAATGACATAATCAACTGCTATTAAAAAATAAGTCTCCTTTTATTTCGTTCAATTCTCTTATAATTTATGTAGGTTATTTTGTCTGTTTGTGTTTAAAGTTAAAAATCGTTTGCATTTTTTTGTTCAGATAATTTAAAATCTTGTTTTGCTTAGCAAGAAATTATTTGTTTTTATCTCTAATGGGGGTATTTTAATTATATGGAAATAGGTAGTCCATAAGTATTATGGGTAACTGTTTCATTTCGAATCTCATGTTTTTTTTACGCTTTTAGAGTAAATTTGAAAATTAATTAAAACACACTCATTAATTCTGATATTACTTAAGGCTAGTAAGAGTTCTTCGCTATTGTTTATATAATTAGAGTTATTTAAACTTGTTTTATGTAACAATATGTTATTAGCAACAAAAAAATGCGATATTTCAGAATAAACATAATAAAATAATTATAGGCAGTGTTTAGTTGCATAAAACAGTTATTTTTAAATATGAAACAAAATAATCATTTTACCCGTATCGAGATACCTTATCTAGTGTAAAGTGCATAGATTGTTAACTTAAAGAGTTTAAAGGAATATTTAGAGAAATATTCTAAAAAATTACACTTTTTGTAACCTCAGGAAAGTAAAAATCTAACTCTTTTAGAGAAAATGATCATGAAAGGAATAAGTAGATTAACAACATTTAGATGTACTATGTAATATTATACACGTACAATAATATTTAATGCTTCTTCTATTACATGAGCAACTCACAGTGGTTTTCATGAAATGATTTTATGGACAAAGTATAATATATATGCATTCTTGTATAAAATAAATATCTACATACA
This sequence comes from Latrodectus geometricus, assembly GCA_026290005.1. NCBI lineage: Eukaryota > Metazoa > Arthropoda > Arachnida > Araneae > Theridiidae > Latrodectus > Latrodectus geometricus. Next base: position 252,284 of record JAPDSC010143702.1, read on the forward strand.
TATAAATAGTTTAATATTTATTTATTTTAAACATTCAGAAAATTTAACTAAATAAAGAGGAATCACCACAGAAAAAATTAAAAAAAAATCTATTTCTATTAAAAAATAATCTGTGAGAAAATATTACATATAGAATTTATTATATAATGGCATGACAGCACATCGCGGGGCCAAGGACTGCAGTGCTCATACCTGTTATTTGACCATGGGCCTTGGGGAGTGAAGTATATGTCCTGGTTAGGTGGTCAGCCTAACGCGAAATCCCCAGTTCCCAAGCATAATGTTACTTAGTTTTATCGATCCTTTGAAGAGATGAAATCTGAGAAGATCTTGGCCAGTCCAAGGAAGGATAGAGTCTCCGACCAGTGCATTGGTGGAGTAAATATATACATACGTACATATATATATATATATATATATATATATATATATATATATATATTATGTTATAAGATATTTTGAGATATTCCTCCTAGAATAATTTTTCAAAGCAACAGTGTAACTCTAACAGTTGTTACGGTTACAGTGAGAAAATTTCGAAAAATATCAAATAGTGACACCAAGTTTTTGGTATCGAAATGTGGTCTTCATTTTGAAAAACCCTAAATAACGTTTGAACGGCAACTGTAACACGGAAATCACCGGCCGTAGATAGGATAAAAGTGAGGACAATGAATAAGGACAGAGAAGCAGCATAAAGTAAATCATTTTATATTGTGTTTCATGAATTTATCACATGACTTTTTCACACACGATGAGACTTTGTATGATGCAGATGGTGGATAGAGCAGTGCAGTACGTACTATTCAATATCTCTTGAATAGCATTTCTAATGACATCTTTCAAATCAGATGTAGTTTGCGCACAACACTGATACATTTTGGATTTCAGATATCTCCACAGCCAGAAATCTGTTGGTGTCAAATCAGAAGACCACGGTGGTCACGGAAACGGAAAATGATGGGAGATAACTCATTCAGAAAACTGTTGACTTAAGACACGTTAGACTGAAGATCTTACATGTGAAAAAGAGCCATCTTGCATCCACGTAACTTCAGATAGTAGAACATTTTGTCGTTGCAATCCATGAATCGTGTTACGAGTTAATCTGTACAAATAGTGAGCACTTGTTAAGGAACACTTTTGCAGATCATTTGCAGTAACCTCTTCAAAAAGTAAGGGCTGAGGATGAATCTATTCGTTATACAACACCACGCAGTCAGTCACATTTTCCCCTTGTAATGGACTTGCAAACACATCATGAGTATTATCTGCCCAGAGCGTAATTTTTCGAATTCACGTTACTAGTTAACGAGAAATGTGTCCCATCTGTTCACAGAATGCGTAAAGGCTAGCTGCTACCTTCATCATACTAGATAAGGAATAGATTAAAAAAAATCCAGTTGTAATTGATAATCTCATGTTCCCAAAATTTCGATACGCTTAAATCAATACGGAAACAGATTTAGAATAGAGAGCAAAATGTTGCGGGCATTTGAATTTGGCAGATTCAAGACACGTAAAACACCGTAAGTACTTGCGAGACGAATTGGCTTATCGTCTGATGAACTTTTTCAACAGCTTCCACAGGAACGGAAGGTCGTCCAGACCGAGGTCAATCGCATGTGCAACCAGTTTCTTCAAGTTTATGAATAAGTCTCGTACAACTTTGACAGTGCATTGGCCTCATGATAATCCACGGTTTCTGCGCTAGACATGCAATATCTCTGCGGCATTTTGTCCATTCATGTAATAAATCCTTACGATTTCCCCACATTCTTTTCCTAAAAACGGCATCTTGTTCGAAATGACAGAAAGCAACATAAGGGACTCACATTTCGCTGTGACCTTTCATTCACCTAGCGGGACGACGTCAGTCAAAACTGTTTCTTACATGGAACCCGAAATTAGCGTTTCTAGGTTTCTTCTGGTTTTGTGGAGAACTAATCAGGCTGGGATCTCAGCCGAAGATACGGTGTGACGTTTGGCGTAAATGAAACAAATATTAATGCTCTGGTGCATGGTAAAATCCATTTTACATTCTTCTTGTCTATTTTCGGGTTTTTTTTCTGCTACAGGTGCCATTCCAAAGCTATTTAGTGTTTTTAAGTAAGGAGATCATATTCCATTACAAAAAACGGGTGTTGCCATTTAAAAGTTTTGAAATTTTCTCAATGTAACCGTAACTATTTGAGTGACAATGTTATTTTACATACCGTTCTTGAGCGTATACCTCAAAAAAATACCTTATGCGAAAATTTCATTCAGTTTCTGGGAATGATATGATAGCTAGGGGCCCAATTGTGGGTATAGTTTTCTTATTATCACTCTGTATATATATATATATATATATATATATATATATATATATATGCCACATTATAAAAAATACTAGAATATTTAAAGTATTCAGTTTACTATTCTTTACCGAGCTGGAGGTAAATTATAAGCATTCTTGCTTATAGCTCAAAATTCATGAGTTCATTTCCAACGAAGGATGTAAATTATTGTATAATTGTTAGAAACACGTTTTAAACTTTAAGTTCATGCGAAATCGAGACTGTGTGACGAATGTGTCATGGAGTGACCAACAAATTGAACCAACCTATTTTCTTTGCCCCATTCTGAAAACAAAAAACTGCTAGCCCATTTGTTGAAAGCATTTCTCATGGTATATTACACACATGGTATTCTATTCAATCTTCAGCAGAAAAAAGAGGAAAAAGAGAATCATGATGGCTTTGCATAGGACAGTTTTTGCGCAAAACAAAAATTCTTCCTTTTCAATAGTCGTATAAATCTACATAGTTTTTTGTAATTTGATCTCTCATAATTAAATGTAACAATATATTTTACATTTAATTTTTGTGAGATAAATAAAAAAACAAGAAAAACAACTACAATAAAACTGAATCATTTTAAATGTTTCAAAATGAATGATTTGAGCTGAACTAATTTGTATCGGAATCACTGATCAAGATTTAACTGTGCAGATGTCACTTTTCTATTAATAGTTGGAGGTAATTATTTTTTAAATTTAATAAAATAAAATAATCGATAGGCTCTGATGTATAAAAAAGGCTATAAACTGGAGTCGTCATTGGAGTAGGTAAAGTTCAAATGAATTTTTTCTATGAACTTAGTGCTTTCAGGAGATTTTCTATTTATTTATAAATAATGTTTACTAAATTATTTACATAAGTGTTGGCAATAGTAATTCTAAAGAACTAATTATAAAATACTTTATAAGAGAGTGGGCTAAAACACAAATGTGCAATCTAAATAGTCAGTAAAACATTAATTTGAGGAAAGCCCACCAAGAACAAAGATTAATGCTTATATTAAATATTTCTCTTTGTAGATTTATGACAGCCTTTCGGCTGAGCCGGATTTGATGTTAGAGAGGCTGTCGAGATAGGAATTAAAAAGTAACTTTAATTTTAAAAATCCTCCTAAATAAATTAAAATTAATAATTTTAAGATTTATTTACTATATGTAAGTAAAATTTCGACTGATATATTCCTAATCTTTATGAATAATGCAATATGTTTATTGCTGAGAATGATTGTATTTATATAATTGATCCATATAATAAAACATGCTTCATTGGTATCTCTATTTTTTTATATCAAAGTTTCCTTTATCTACAAATGATGGGAAATATTCATTACAAATACATTAAAAAAGCTCCAGTTTCTTGCTTCACACTTCTCAATTATAAATCTTACCAAAAATAAAAAAATATATAAAATAGGTTATAAATTTTCTAAACACTTTTCCCTGCGTGAACGAAATGAATTCTTCCATTATTTTCAAATTTTTTAGTGTTGAACATTACTAAAACCAAAGCTGTCACAAAAATTAAATAAAATTTTACTTATATTAAGCGTAATGATTGCTCCTTCCTTAATGATTGAAATTTGGTGAGGACCATTCCTCCACTTAACGCGTTTCCTAAGAGGCAATTACATTTGAGGAAATTAATTTTTGACGGACTGTTTAGAAATCAAACACTCCATTCAATAAGCACCTAGTACGTTCAATATTCATAAATGCTAGGAAAAAGAATTGGAACTTTAGAGACAGAAGAAGTGCATTAAATTTACTTATTCTAAGATGAATTTACTTATTTAATTAATTTAATTGTATTATATGAAGTTTTCAGTGCACGTTATTAATTATTCACTACAATAGTTGTTTTAAAATAAACATTAAATACATGCTAGTACATAAGTGAAGATGACTTTTAAGCACTATTGTATAAATGCTATTAAGAGAAATTTTCTTAAAATAATGAACAACTGATAATTTTGATAAGAAACATTATTTACAAGTAAATATTAAAATCTATTATTTATTAATTGAATAAAGATGAACTAGTTCTGCACTAAAATTAAGTGCCAATTCTTTTCTTAATTTATAATTAAATTTCTGTTGTTTTTCTGCATTTTTATTGCTTAAGTGACTGGTAGTGATATCATAAGCTAAGTACATAAGTAGGTTAGTGCGATATGCTTTCAGTTTCTCATTTCTGCCGAGCGAAGCTGTTGAAAACCATTAATGATTTTATGATGTTGAACCATGATTAATTAACGAGCTCAACACCTCACATGGAAATACTTTTTGTAAGCCACACCGGTTGAAAAGTATAGGACCCTACATCTTTTCCACTGTTTTTACATTTTAATCCAGCAGACCTCCTTGTACCTAGATCAGGATGAGCTATACCAGTTTCGGTAGAGGTCGCTGGATAATTTATTTGTTAGTTTTCTTAGAATTACAACAATGGGCTATGATGCCCTCTAAACAAGAAATAAACAAAAAGGAAAAAATGGGTAAAGCAAATAAAAATATTTATATATGAACTGTGAAGGTTAAAAGTAACAGGTACTCCATCTGAAAAATTTTAATTACACTACTGGCCATTAAAATTGTTACACCAAGAAGGTGACATGCTACAGACGTGAAATTTATACGAAAGGAAGAAGGTGCTGTGATATGCAAATGATTAGCTTTTCAGCGCATTCAGACAAAGCAGGCGCCAGTAGCGACACCTACATTGTGTTTAAATGAGGAAATTGTTCAGCCGGTTCCTCATACACAAATTGCATTTAAACGTTGTTGCCTGGTGGAAAGTTGTTGTGATGCTTCGTGTAAGAAGGAGAAATGCGTACCAGCACGTTTCTGACTTTGATAAAGCTCGAATTGTAGCGTACCGGGATCTTATCGCAGTATTGCTGCTCCCGTCGGTCGAGATCCAATGACTGTTTGCAGAATATGAAATCGATGGGTTCAGGACGGTAATATGGAACGCTATGCGGGATCTCAACGGCCACCTATCACTAGCAGCTGAGAAGACAGGCATATTATCCGCATGGCCGTAATTGATCGTGAAACCACGTCACGAGCCGTGAGTCAAGAAACGGGGTCATTTGGAAGACAACAAGTGTCTGCAGGAACAGTTCGATGACGTTTGCAGCAGCATGGACTCTCAGCTCAGAGACCATGGCTGCGGCTTACCTTGACGCTGCGTCATAGACAAGAGCGCCTTCAATGGTGTGATCTACGATGAACCTGGGATCACGAATGGCGAGACGTCATCTTTTCAGATGAATCCAGGTTCTGTGTATAGCATCATGATGGTCTGTGTATAGCATCATTCGTCATCGTCATACTGGCCCATCACCTGTCGTGATGGTATGAGGTGCCATTGGATACACGTAACGGTCACCTCTTGTTCGCATTGACGGTGCTTTGAACAGTGCACGTTTCATTTCTGGTGTGTTACGACCCGTGGCTCTACCCTTTATTCGAGCCCTGCGAAACCCTACGTTTCAGCAGGATAATGCCCGACCGCATGTTGCCGGTATTGTACGAACCTTCCTTGATACGGAACATGTTCGGCTGTTGCCCTGGCCAGCACGTTCTCCAGCTCTTTCACCAATAGAAAACGTCTGGTCAATGGTTGCCGAGCGACTGGCTCGTCACCAAACGCCAGTCACTATGGTTGATGAACTGTGGCATCGTGTTGAAGCTGCATGTGCATCTGTACCTGTACATGCAATCCAATCTCTGTTTGACTCAATGCCGAGGCGTATAGCTGCTGTTATTACTGCCAGAGGTGGTTGTTCTGGACTGATTTCTCAGGATCTATCCAGCCAAATGTTTTGAAAATTTAATCACTTGTCATTTCTTGTATAATATATTTGTCCAATAAATATCATTTTGTTATCTGCATTTCTTCCTGGTGTAGCAATTTTAATGGCCAGTAGAGTAAAATAAATTTAATAAAATTCAACTTTCCATTATATAGATGAACCATAGTATTGGGTTTAAAAGAGAAAATCAAAGTTTGAGGTTCACTAAATGCTTGGAAAGTCACAGTACAATAAATGCATAGAAAAGTCATTTGATTGATTTTCTGACAATTTCTTTTATTAGGTAAGGTCTAGATCTTCTTTCTGCCTGCTAAATTTCTTCTGTTTTCATCCAAGAGAAAAGTTGCTCATGGTCAATTAGAAAGTTCATTAGACTATTGAGCTTTTGTCTAGAATGTCAATTTTCCAAAACCTTCTTTTTTCCAAAGTGCTTCCCACTGAGCTATTGAAGCTGGCAAATGCTAAGATATTGTAAGTGGGCATACTATCGGGTAGTGGTTGCCTTCCCTTTTCTCCACATGTGCTGTAATGAGTTGTGGCTATATTGAATCACTTAAAATAAGTAGGGAAGGGGACATGACCAGAGGGGAAAATTATTTCATTTCTGGACCAACACAGGGAATGGATAGAAACAGAAGGTTCTAAATCGAGGATAGAACCAATAGAAATATTGCCATTGATACAGTCTTACCGCCAGTTTTTCATTACCCAGATTCTGAGAGTGGCTTTCATTGAGGATCGCTAGAATGGTTTGGTTGTGTTTTGGTCGTCTGAGATGGCGGCATTTTTAACAGCTTGGTCTGATCTTTCGTTACACGCAGTTCCACATGGGATTAAATAGTGATTGGATGTTGCTTACTTTGATATTGCTTACTTTGATTAACAGCCTCTTTAATAATTAGGATTTCTGCTTGAAATACTGAATTTTTGTTTCTGAGTTTGACCTGCCAGACTGATGTGTAACTGTCCCTGACGAAAGAGACTACTGCAGCTCCTACGTGATTTCTTGTTTTTTATTCATCTGTGAAGATGTTGATCTTGACATCTTCAAAGGTTGGAACTTTAGTTTTCTCATCAATTGAGATTTGTAGTTCCAGATGAAAAATGCCTGGATAGATTCAATCTACTTTTATTTCGATTTTAATGTTTAATGATGGTGGGAGAGGAAGATCAAGGCAGAGAATTCGGCAACGTGTAAGGCGAACAAATTTTGCTTCTACTTCTATTGTAAGGTTAAGTGATGGGATCCCTGTTATTACTTGAAGTGCTTACGTTGGCAACACAGGCATACATATTGGTCAAATGACTGTAATAGCAAATCGCTTTCAAACCCAGGAAGCAATAAACCTAATTCACCCATCTGATAAAATTATGAAAAAAATCTTATACTTACCACCACACACGCAATCTATCATGACAAATTAATATATATACGGATGGATCTGAAGCAATTACTGGTGTCGGTGAGGCGTTCTGCGTCTACAAACAATATTAAAACAACATACTTGCCCATGAACCCTAGCCATTTGATTTTCCAAGCAGAGATACATCCCATACATAACACACTACAATGGATTGAAGATGAGAACCCAAGAATCACACACATACACACCGATAGTCTCTCAAGCCTCTACGCTCTAGCCAATCACAAACAACGTAATACATGTATTCAAAATACACAAAAGTTACTATTAGATTTAATTCAAACATGCACAATAAAATTGTACTGTTCATCATACACAGGCATAACTGGTAATGAAGACGCAGACCAAGCAGCAAAGCACGCCACAACAATGCCACCAGAAAACAAAATTGAACTACCGCAGTCGCATTTAAAGATACTAATACTTAGCATTATAATGGATCTGTGGCAATCTGAATGGGACAATGCAGACTTGGGTAGGTACACACATACCTTCTTCCCTGAAGTGAACACAAAGCAACTGGTCCACCAGCACCAGATAGCCCAATTTTTTACAAGACATATCTAGTTCCCCATCTTTGTTCACAGGTTGGGGAAAGCCACAACAGAAGATTGTGTCAGCAGAGAAGAAGAAAATCCCCAACATTACGCATTCGACTGCCCACTGACAGCATTCCTGCATTTAAATAAGCCGACAGCTGCAAATCTCCCCGCATGGAGTGAATCAGTCATAAGTAATAAAATAGTGTAAAATAAACTAATAGTGATTATAAAGAAACTTGAGATAATAAAATCGGTGGCGATAAACAATGATTAACATTCCTTGTGCTCAACGACTAAGCATACAGAACCAGCATGGCAGACCTCATCTATTTGAGGATAATAGTGTCTACACAACAGCTACATTAACATTGTGGTAGCCTTACCATCTTGAGGAACAGTCATGCTTCACCTTCTTGTGGAAACACGTACCCCTGCACTAAAGAAGGGATCCAACTGATCGGACAAAGATGCAAGAGCCCAGCGAACGAGGAACCCTGCAACATATGTAACAATCTTTAAACTCGGCTAGCTCAGGACATCTAACTATAGTGATAATGAAAATAACAAACATAACACAGCCCTCAGGAGCCTGGACGTTCGTGATAGCTGCAGACTGGCATCTCATGAGCTATAGTACAGTGCTTTCCAGAGACTCTCTAAAAAGCTATCTTCTTTTGGAAGCTTGCACTCACAGATTTTAGCCGGCCACAATCGTGGTTTCTCAGACGGCCAACGCATTATATTAGTGTCTAACTTACCATCAAGTGCTGTGTTTAACTCCAATTTACAAGAACTTTTGTTCAAGCGGAGAGGAGCATAGCTGCTCATTGGTACATCCATGACCCGCGAGAACGTGCCATCCGTGTCAATGTGAACTTTGCATCTACATGGCTGGTAACGATAAACCGCGCGACCACCATGCCCAAGCTACAGTGACAAGCTGGTGAAATGACTTCTTTGTTTCACCAGGAAGAAGGTAGATCCAGTAAAACCATGTTACAGACAATCGCAGTCGTGGACGGACAGCGGCTCACCCTGTAAAAGCAGTAGAGTGGCCAGTCAGTTCAGGGTGGGTGTTACAGGTTTTCTAGGTTTCCCTCTAGCTGCACGTGAATACGGCCCACTTTCCCTTAAAGTCCCCCTAGAGGGCGCAATACCCCAGCTCGCACATGTAATGATGACGCTCTCTGCGAGTGTTTCAACACGTTGTTCGGGCTTTGTGTTGTGACTATCTTTTAAATAAACGGGGAGTTAGGCATACGCAGCGGACATTTCAAGCCGTTGCGCGCTAGATCGACAATAGCCAAATAAACTCTTTTCACTTGTAATTTTTAAAGATAAATATTAAAATCTAATTTCACATTGTGATATGTTTAATATAATTGCAAAAAAAGTATTATAATTTACTTTTTATGAAATACTTTCACTTAAGAACAATTAAAATTTGAAAACATTAACTTATATTTTTAATTACTTATGAGTTTCGAGTTTCCATCCAACACACAAAATGGAGAAGTGATAAAAATTTAAATTTAATTTGATAACAGTGAGTGAAAATGAATCCCCCTAATGGTTTTTCAGGGAATATGAAAATGAATTTGAATTTGTTGGTTCGTCAAAAATCGGTTGAAAACATTTCTAATAAAGAAAAAAAAAATATTGTTTTCCCATTCGCACGCGCGAAAGTGAAAGAACATACCTCCTTTCCCTAAATTTTTTAAACCTTTTAAGATTTGCTTTAAGATTAGCATTAAGCAAAATAACTTCAAAGTCAAATGTTCCAAGGAAACCTGGAGCTTGTGTTTTTAGAAAAAGATATTGATATACGTAAATGTCTTTCTAAGCTAATTTTTCGGATACGGTCTATAATTTTATTTTTTTTTTCATAGGGACCGAAAAATCAGAAGTTGGATGTTTTCTCATAGCAACAGGGTAGTCAGGCCTACAATTTAATCATGTTAAAAAATAAACAAATAAAAAATATTTATCTATTTGTGTTATATAATTCATGATTTTTTTATGCTAAATTTCTTTATTCGGCTCGTATCTGGACATGAATTAACAGTCTATTAATGAACTGGCAGCTCTTGTAGACATTTTGACATAAGATTTCATTTTTTTATGAGTCTAGGGGGATTATAATGCTGTGAAGTGCGAGTTTTGCTGAAGTAATTGTGAATTATTTCTTTTTTGGTGAATTTACAAAAATTCAAGGTCATGAAAAAGCAAATTTAATATCTTTTAATTATTAATTTTAGTTAACTCAAATTTAAAACAAAACATAATAATTTTAAAAAGATGGCCTAAAGTTTTTTTAGTAAAATTAAGAAAGTTATTTTCTGATTTCAAACAAATGGTAATTCATTCCTTTTCTAATTCAAAAGTTTAAGCATCCCTTTATTCAAATTATGTAAATTGTAATTTTTATAATGTTTTACTAATTATTTAACCATCTCTTTTATGGCACTTAATTTTTGTATTATTAAGTTGAAAATTAGAGGGATTTAGTATTACTTTAGTTATATATATTTGCAAAATAATAAAAAAGTCATTTTTATGCAGACCAAAATGTAAGGGAATTTTATGATGCATATTGATTTTTTAAAATAAGTGTATATTTGTATTAAATTCAAAACTGATTATTATATTATCATATTGTGAAGCCTGCAATGATCATAATTCAATATTATTAAGAAAATTAGTAAAATTAAAACTGTCTGCAGATGAATAATTATTAAAGAAAAAGAAGTTTTTCTAATGACTTTACATTTAAAAATTCAAATATGTATAACATTGAAAACTGCATGCATTTTCCAAATTATCATTAACTATTTGAAAAATTATTGAATTTAGTAGGAGTCAGAAAGCTTAGAGCATATGTTACAGAGAAGGTTTTTTAAAACTGATATTGCAATATTTATTAATTGTTCAAAGAAATAATTATACATATCAGAGCAAATTTTGCTTTTTACGCATTCAAAGTCGTACTTCTAAGATGAAGTCTAACCATGTACAAGATTTAAAATGTTTTACTATTTTCTTCCTAGATGCTAACAAAATATTTTTCAACTCTATATTCTTCAAATATAAGTTGAAGAATGAAATGAATACAAGTAAATTAAATGGTAAATAGGTAGGATCATCTACTTAAATTAGCTAGAAGTAGCACTTCTAAATAATATAGCACAAAATAGAATAGAACAAATTAAAAATAACAACAAAAAGCAAATACAAAAATTGTAAATTAACCAGCGTGAAGGCAGTTTAAAATAATCATCTATCAAATTCGAAAAGATTAAAAAATAAAAGCCAAAACAAAGTATACGAAAGTCAACGAAAACGAATCAAAATACATGAAAGGAATACTCGTTTAATCAATTTCAAATTATGAGTGAGGCTGCAATAGCCTAGTTAGGAAAAATGTTTTCATGATCGGCTTGTAAAGGGTTTATATCTGACACAGCTTATGATCCATCTTATTTTGATTGACTGATGCCAACGTATCTCCAAACTGGAGCCCTAGAAATTTCTCATCATCGCAATGTTCTTACATTGGTATGGAGTAGCATCAAAAGGAGGATCCCTTAATACTGCTTATAGCTGCCAGGCAATTAGTTGCATTTAGTTAAAGTCGGCCGAAATAGGCAACCGTAAAAATATATTTCAAATATAAACAAAAAAAAAATGAAATCATACCGATATTATGTTTAACTTGTATGTATTTGTTAGTCATCTTTGTTTTTCTCTCGTATGTTTTTTTTATTTGTTATTAACATACCATATTCTTCTTTTTCTTCTTCGTTGATATTACAACCTGTTGGCCAAGACGTTCTCTCCAAGTTTTCCCCACTTAGCCCCATTATATGGGATTGCTATCCATTGATTCACTTCTAAACCTTTTTAAGCCCCTTTCCATCTCATTTCCCTACCTGGATGTGAGTCTTTTTCTTAGTCATTTTCCCGATATGTTGGAGAAGGTGTTACTTTTTGTAGAAAAGGTGTTTTCATATCAAAATATGTATCCCACTCACCTAACGCGAGATACCTTACAATCTCTGAATTGTCAGATTCTTCATATTTTTTGTATATTTCGTGGTTTAACTTTGTGTTTATTTTGAATTTTATTTGCATTTGGGCTGTTTTAGCATTCAAAAATTTAATATTTGTTTCGAAGCTTATGCAGAAAAATCGTACTCCATTCTCAATATCTCTGGATGAAGCTCGCAATGTACTAGTTTTTTTAATGCACTTTCTTTTTTTCTGTCTTACATTGTTTATTGTGTTTTTTAAATCTTTAAATATTGTTATGCATAAATGGATTAGCCCTGGCAGCAAAACCAGTTCTTATGCGAAGTGGCATCAAGTCAAACAAAGATTGGATTTCATTTATCAGCACTTCTGCTTATAAGCTTTAACCTGATGCTACAGTTCATTTGGCCTATTCATTCATATGACGTATAGTGATGAAACTCCTGCTTAGTAGCTATTGATTCGTAGTTTTTGTGTCTGAGAGATATCTGCAGAATTTGTTGGCCAGCGCAGAAGCAAAATATTTTCTGTATCAAGGAACGATATTAATATACCGGCAACACATGGCCGTATATTATCTTGCAGAAAAATAGTAATTTATAGAGCACGAATAAAAGATAGAACCATGGACCTTAGCAAAGCAGAAACGAAAATATCTTTGTTCAAAGTGTAATTAGCATTATATATTATAATGCTAATGACATCCATTGGTTAATATGCATCCATTGGCACACCCTACCATCCCTACAAATGATGGGACAATATGACGATATTGAATGCACAATAGCATTTGTTTTTTAAAGGCTCTGGGAAATAAGAAAGTGAATTAAGTAAGATTCTTGTAAGTTTCAAAAATAAGTTTACCATTGCCTAGTGGTAGACCGCCGATTTTTGGAGCAGATCCTGTGTTCGTTACCAGCCACTATTAATCAACGGAAGATGGATGTCTCACTTCTGCCACATCCATCTGCATCCTACACATCCAAGATGCAGTATGCACTTTGAGGGAGTGCTTGGGAGTTTTACTCGACTTTCCTCCCATATTACACATTCGTACGGCACCATTATCTATGAAAAATCCTCTCGGAAGGAAATACATGATAGATATTATAATGTCTTACAACTGCCTTCGTCCTTAAGTTGTCCGTTACGAGGTGTCAAAAATTTTAAAACTTATTCATAATATCTTAAGTAAAAATATATTTTTATGTAATAAAAAATAAGGTAGAAGGAGAAATATTCAGATAGCAATAATAGGTCTATTTTTATGCTTGTCACAAAACAGAATCTGATTACTTGTAAAATATCTTAGCAGATAAGTAGATTTATCTCGCATCAAACAATTTGGTGCACTACCATATATTTTGAAATTGGTTCCAGAGAGAAATAATCGAAATTTTATGCTGCCGGAAATATAGCCCAGAACTGAATTTCAGAGAAAATTGTAGGGTCATTTGGCTCATTAAGGGAATGCAAATATGTCAATATGAATATGTTTACTAATTTGAAGCATATATCTTAGGTGCATGGTATAAAATTCTTAAATATTACCTCGAAAACATATTCATTCAATGCAAAATCGTATGTTTGAGGTGTTTAGAAAATAATAAATCAACATATTTTAAGTTTTGTAGAAAGTAAATAATAAATAGTTTAGCTTGCTGTTAAATAATTTTCATACATATATTTGAATGAAGAAATGTGAAAGTATTGATAAAATATTTTTAGGACATCACTTAGAAATACCTTGTGTGTGTATATCATTTATTTTTTATTTATTCACCCACACTTTAGTTTCTTTTGAATTTATATTATTTATAACTAAAAATGCAAAAATACAGTTTGGTATTATAATTTTGTAACATATATTTTAAGTATTTGTCCTAGTAACAAGTAAAAACTAATATTCAATAAAGAAATATCGAAGATTTATTAAAGGAAAAATTTAGAAGGTGCCTTTTTTAATTTACGAATATAGAAAATTTCAGAAATAAGTCGAAATTGTCTTTGAAACGTAAAGATCTTTACATTTCAAAAATTGAAAGATTATAAGCCAGTAAACAATGATATAAATAAAACTTAAGAACTCTCTCAGCTCCAAAATATCTGGAAAGAGAATAATTGAATAACTGTGTCTATTTCATAAATATAAAAGTTTTGATTGATTAAAATTTGATACAGATGAACAATTGCAGTGTGTTTTATGATCTCTTAAAATTATCATTGGGAGCAGAAAGTGTGGTGAATTATTATTGTTCACAATACTTACTTTTTTTCCAAACAATTAGAAAAAAGTAAAAAACTAGACACATTTTTCTCTGAATCCCAACAGAGATTTTGCTTTTAAGGATATAAACAACAGACCTTAAAACCTCTTAGCTTTGTTCAAAACAATCATTTTTAAAGGACTTTGCTAGTTATGCGTTAGAGATTAGATAGCTCTACGACAACGGATAAAATTTCCGATCACCCATTTTTCTTTTTTTAACAGTGAAATTGAGAAAATTCCTTTTAGACTTTATTGTTAGAAATAGGAAAAATAAAAGGGTAAAGACCGACTTCTAGTAACAAATCTAACCTTTGTTGTCTTTATGTTTTGTTTATGATCCATATGATCTTACTCAACTTCTTCAGCAATACTAAAGAAAAGAAAATGGAGAGCTTTACCAATTACATGATTGTTTACCTAGATATCAGCTGACGCAGCAATTAATTGGATCATTTATTTGTAAAACAATAAACGAAATTGTGAAATTGAATCTAATCGGGAATCACACACCTGAAAATATTTGAGTTACAACTTGTTTATATTTTAAATTTTCCAGTAAGGAAATGTTTCGATCATTTATGTTAAATGTAGTCCTAAATAATTATTAAATTTAAAGAATTGATATTCATTGAATGGTGTTCATTTATACGACAAGAAATAAAAATATTATTATTACACACACACACACACACACACACACACACACACAC
>JAPDSC010143702.1:267816-286162 GCA_026290005.1 Latrodectus geometricus
ACACACACACACACACACACACACACACACACACACACACACACACATATATATATATATATATATATATAAATATAAAGATAGTTAGTATACACGCTGACACTGAAGAATTAACCATTAACTTAGGTATATTGTCTAGAGCTATAATAATTTTTAGCCTTGATGACAGCTGTAATACATCTCGGCATGGACTTTGCCAGGCACTAAGAACAAACGGAAGCCAAACTTATTCACGATTCTTGAATAACCTTTCATAATTCAAAAAGATTAGTTGGAAGACAGTCGCAGATTCAAACATTTCTCTCAACTACATCCTAGATGCTCTTGATTAGATTGAAGCCAGGGATTTGGCAGGGCAAGGATGCTCTTGCATGTCTGTGGAATGTTATCCAACTATTCTGCTAGAATTAGGTAGTGATGGATTGGAGCATTGTCTTGATAGAAGACAATCAATATGGAGGAACAGATAGTCATCAAATATATCTCACTAACGTTCACCTGAGATACAAAATGTCACACATACCATTTTAGTCCTTGAGAATAATCTCTAGACCTATGCTAGCCTGATAAATTCCTTCCAGGCAAGAAGATTGTATTGATTCGTGTGGTTTATGAAGTATACATACTGCTATCTGCATTTGCCAAGATGAATTTTGACTTATAATTCCAGGCAAATTTTACATCTCAATAGTTCATTTGCGCTGTTCTTGGATGGTTAATGTACGGTATGGCAAATTACACATTCTTCTTACACATCAGTGTTAAATCAACGAGTGGTTTGTTACATTGTAATCCATTTGTCCACAGCTTGACATAGACGACCTCGATTATCCAAACATTAATTAGATCTTAATTGGAATTATTTTTTAGGAATCGACATGTTCACGAAGAACTCTTGACGAGTTGGTGTGTAAAAATCTGATAATAAGGAAAACTTCCAAAATAGAGTAATTCATATGAAGGTATTGATTATTCATCCATGATCTAATGTGCTTAGATTTATACTTTTACACATTTTGGTTTCGCTATAGCTGATACTGTGAGGAACATGCTTTATCTATTCAAAAATTTGGTGATTACCTCATTTGCAAACCCTTCCAATCCAAATTTAATATCTATCTATCTACCATATATATATATATATATATATATATATATATATATATTTAAATTTATATTTAAATAAATTGCAATTTCAATATTTATTAATATATTTAAATAGTTCTTACCATAATATAATTTTTATTAATCAAGAAATTTAAACTTCACTATCTATTATTTAGCTCCCTATTGAAGGTATCATTTCCTCAATGTATAATAAATATTGTACACCAATAATTATTTCTTTTTGTAATTGAACTGTGATGTAGACTTCTTCTGCACAAATAGATTGCAGGCTGATAATTGTCACCTTAATTTTATTTTAAATAAGGTCATTCGTATTAGGTCCCTCTACTGATGATAGAGAAGTTTAAAATTGCTTACAAATTGGTAAAGTTCATGTCTTCTCCATCCGTCCTCTTATCTATCTATCTATATATCTATCTATCTAATTTATCAATGAACTTTGATTTGATTATATGCACAGCCTAAATTGTTTGATACTCTCTTAGGGTTAAAAGATAATAAAAAGAGAAATATTAATCTGCTAAAGAGCTGTCCACACACATATTGCAACATTTTACATTCACGTAAAAAAAAAAAAAATTATACTACATTTTTTATGACTAAAAATTTATTTCAGATACTATTTTCATTTAATTTGTTGTTGGCCGTGAAGAAATACCTGTAGTCAAATAATTTGTAAAAAATAAAAAAGGGTAAAACATTCTCTTTATATATCTATCACAAAATGATCATGTTCTATTTCTCCAAATATTAAGCAAAACGTCAAAGTTATTAAGAAAATAAATTCTTTTGATCAATTAATATTTTTTCATGTATTAATCACCATATTTATTTACAAATTTTTCTCTTACATGCAATGATAGTTTTCATTGGTAAGATTTAATACTTAAATTTTCTTTTCTTAAATTGTGCACATAATGAAATCATTTTCTCTTTATAACTTTAGTTGAAACATACAAAAGTTATTATTATATAATAACAACTCAATTGAAAAAAATGATCAAATGTATATTTATATTTTCTATCTATAATGGAAAACTATAAAATCGTACTTTGCAGAACTGTAGTAAAATATTTCATTCAATTAAAGTATAAAAATTTCACTAACATCAAATTAGTCACAAAACAGCATTTAAATTAAAATAATCAATTAACCATATAAACTAATAATAACATAAAAATTTTCATGTGAAAGAGAAAAATCTTTAAAAAAACAACGTTTAATCTTTTTAGAACAATTTAAATAATTACTTATGTGTGTATAGTATTTATGAACCACAATGTAAGTGCCTGTAACCAACATTAATGACCAGAGGCAATGATTTTAGATCACTGGAGGTTCTTAGTTTTTAAGATTTACAGTTAACAATCGCGTGTTTGTGTAAGATCGAAAATATTCTTTTCCTATTTTCAATCAGAAATCGAAAAATTGTTAAGTGCATATAATATACGTTTATTTCAAACTTACTTTTAAAACCAAATTCTCTTGAGTGTTCGGCAATAGGAAATAAAAATGAGTTAGTTTTTAATTTAAACGATATGTAATATGATTCTACACATATTAATTATAATGAGTACTATGTACTCAACAAACACGCATTAATTCTACGCCCAACTGGCTAAATTCGAATTAGGCGTAAAAGTAATTCGGTATTAAAAAAGGTGTAAATGTAATTTGTTTTAGCATGATAAAAAAAATTCTAAATTTTGGGGGAATTGAAAATAACTTTTTAATTTTAGTGAAAAAATCGTTTTCCATTCTAATTTCAAAATTTTTTCTATGAATATATAAGAAATTGTAATATTTAGAGAATTCAAGATTTATATTGAATCTATTGAAAACAATTCTTTAAAATGTATGTCCTACAAAATTTGTTAAGCACCTCAGAAAAATGTTGATTTAGAAACATTTACGTGATTAAATATCGTTTTTACATGCATTCTTTTCGAATGAATTTACAATGATAATTTAAACAGAAATTTTAGTTTTTATTTATTGGGCCGAAAATGTTTTCAATATTTTAAGAAAGGGTTAGAAAATTGATTGGAAAGGTATTTCGAAACTATAAAAATGATTTTCGAGTGCTTATATCAGAATCTCAACATTCTTTCACAAAGTTTGTGGATGAAAATATAATTTTAGAAAGTTTTTATTTCAGATATAATTTCGAGATTATTTTACAAAAGAGGAGCTCTTCAACTAATGAGTTTCTGTACAATACACCTCTTATTACTATTCCAGGAAATCACAATCACTGTACTTGATAATTATCGGTAGTGATCCTAAAATTTAATGATTTGTTCCTGAAAAGAGTTTGAGGTAATGTTTCACATATTATTTTCTTGGATACATATTAATTAAAATCACTAAGAAATAATGATTAATTAAATTTCAGCTATAAGCAATCGGAAATAAATTTGATATTTCCGAGAAAGATGATTTTCCATTTTAAACGATTAATTGTGATATTAAGTATTTATGTAATGTGATCTTATCAAACTGCATTATGCAAATTAATATTTTAAATGGGAAACCCTTTTATTTAATTAAAATTCAAATGAATTAAATGAATTCCAAACCTTTAAAAATATTTGGAGAAATGGTAGCTTGAAGTTTTATTCTTAAGGAGGAAAGGAAAAACGAACTATTTTTATAAGTATATAGATAGCTAAAAATAAGAATATTAATAGCAAAATATATTTAAAATATATAACTAAAAGGCATATCCACTTTTGCACTCATGTCTCACTGAGAAGAGACCCTATTTTTATTTAAAAATCAACTACTCCATAATTTTGGATTTCTATTAAGTACAATATTTAAATATGTTTTTAAATGTTATATTGCATACACTAGTATTGATTTCAAAAATCAATTTCTTTTTATATGTCTGTCCTTAAAATTATATTTATTTTAAGAACAATTTATAAACGGACGTATATGTGGTGAAATTATGCATTTTTTAATCAAAAATAAAGATTTCATTCTTTTTTTTATTATTTATTACCCAGTTATAACACTGAATCTGCAAAATCTTGTGTAAAACTAGTGAAGGATATTTCAGCTCAGGAATTGCTTCCATCATCTACTGACAATCAGATCATTGACAGACTGTACACCAGTCATATATTCTTGTTCATAATGTTGCTCACCATAATTCAACTTCTAGATAAATGAAATATTTGTTATTAAAATAGTATTCTTATACTTGGCTAATTCCTTCCCTCCATGGTAAAAGTACGCGTGGTAAAATTCGTAAGCTTACTTTTCAAAGTTTTACCATGGGCTAACTCCTATTCCATGTTAAAGCTTGTAAGCTTACAGATTTAATCCCAATTATTGTAATACAAGAAGGGATGGATGCTGTACTTCTATTTTCTTCATGAACATCCGTTAAATCAAAAAACAGAATATTTTCCTGGTTTTCTCCTTTCCTAATATGAATTGGGCTCATCTATTTGCAAAAAATTCTCCAAGAAAGCACAATGTTGCTGTAGTAGAAATATACCCTCACAACAGTTTTCGATTGTTAGATTACCCATTATATGTGAAAAAGAATTTTTATTTGCATTTTTTATTTAATATTCCTTATTTAATAAAAAGTTCCAATAAAAATTATTTGCTTTTTTATTTGCATATTATTATTTGAATTAATTATTTGCATATTAAAATTGTAACTTTTTCGTCTACATATATAGTTCCAAAAAATACTTAAACCAATCATGATTAATTTTCTAGTTATAAAAATTAATTACATTAAAAAATGTAAAATTATAAATATTACAGCATGATAAATGATAAACTATAAAAAAGAAAATACATAAAAATATAAGCTTACATAAATAGCAGAATTCTTAATCAGAAATAAACAGTTGGAATCAGATCCAGTTGGAACCATATACAAATGCTTAGAACCATGAGATCATTCAAATAAAAATTTAAAAAATTAGTATCTGGGAAAGGAAAACATGAGATCAACAAGTACTCTTATACCAATATCTTCACCTTCATATTAATTGGAAACGCATGCATGTCTGTGTAATAATATAGATAAAAATTTATGCCTACAAAACATGCATGAGTATGTCGTATATGCACATAATTTTTGCAGAAACATGTTAATATAAAATTTTAAAGAATGTCAAAATTAAACTGAAATTAAAAACTAAAAGTAAAAATAATTAAATTTTAGGGAATTAAACTTAATAAAAATTAAATATTTAAATTTAATTAAAAATTTTTCATAATTACTTCAGCATAAAAGCATGTTAAAGCTTTCGAAAGTGATAAGAGATGGCTTAAAATTTCTTCCCAGAATAAAGAAGAACTATGTGTTCCCTGATTAATTAAAGCCTCCAATTATTTGTGTCAATACTAACACACTCTTGAATACAGAATTTAGATTCTCACTAAGAAGATTTTGCTTTTGAACTTTGGAGAGGAGGCAGTAAGGTATTACGGATTTTCTTGCATAATTTAAGAACCTGATACGTAAATAGGTTGCAGTGATAAGTTTGCTAGTCGCCTAGTATTTATTACTGAGGGATTTTTTAATTTAGACAAATATCATGAAGTTTAATGTCATTTTCTTGGATGATGAAAATTATAAAAATAGGATTATTTGTAATTTATTAACTATCTTTTGAATAGAAGATAATAATTTATTTTTCATTTCCAAAAATGGAAAAGAAATTAACGAATTAGGTTATTACAGTATACTTCAGGGTATCTTTTTTACTGATCACGACTACTAAACACATACATTCATCGTGTAGTATTTGAATCACTTTCAAGTGACTTAGTTGACACTAGAACAATCATTCCCCTCACCTCTCCTCAATGTCAATCAGTAGAGGGACATTGCTCCATACAGAAATTTTAGTACATGTAAACTCTTAACACGATGCGCTAGATCAACTATCAAACGCTCGACCTTCTTTATACGAAAGGAATAACCTTTCTCCAGTGGGCTACTACTCTTGGTCTGTTTTAAAGTTGTTTCCGAATTAAAGATACGGATGAAATATGTAAAAAATATAATATTAATACAGAAACACACATACTTAAATTCAAGAAGCACTATAAAACTTACTACGTCGATACTAACTAACATTTAAACTGGCCTAGCCTGTTTTGTTAAATATCTGGGTTGGATGGACCCTCACCCTCATCTGGAGCTTTGGAGAAAATTTGAAGACTATATCAGTTACGAACTGGCATATGATTAGATGAAAAAAAGTAATGAGTTGGATTATATTAGTTAAATTTTAGAAGTCAAAATTTTCACTATTATTTATCGATTAAAAAATAGTTATATAGCTATTTTAATTATTTTTTTAATCATTGAATTAGTTAAATTATTTAAGGAGTGTTAGGATTAAATTAATTTTTTTAAAATTATGATAGCTAAAAGTAAGATATAAACTTAAAAAGTTATTCATTAGAGACTGTATCTTTTGAAGCTCAATAAGTAGTTCCCTAATGAAAATACCATTAAAAATTTCTTTAATTTCTGACATAAGAGTTAGAATATCGCTAAATTCACTTTCAGATGCTAAGTTGACAGAAAAAAATTTTTCTTTCCGATAATGGGGTGGGAGAGATTTAACTGCTCTTGCATAGGACCCTCCAAGTTTTATGGAGTTACCTTTGGTGATTTTTTAAAAAATTCTTTAAGAGAGGTTTTCACCTTAGGCTTAGGGAATACATTGCATCCCTTATAATAAGCGAGTTGGTACCTGAGAAATTGCAATATTTAGGTTGCACTAGTCTTTCCTGAAAGCATTATGTGAACCAGCGCTTTTGACACAACATGATGTCCTGTTGCATATTTCAGTGATTCTCTGGCAGTTGAAGCAATGCATCACCAATTTGGGTCCTCTATCGTGCTCCACGGTAATGTCAGAGATGTTGCATAAGCTTTATAAGGTTGTAATACGCTGGCGCCATCTGTTGACTATATTAGAAGGATGAGAAATAGCGGCATAGGCATAGAATTACTTGGGTGAGTCATTTTAATAACTCTAATTGACTGATAGCCTAAATTAATTAGGTCGTTAGCAATATCATCAGGCTTGATGGTGAGAGGAAGAACTCTAATGACATATTTTTTTGGGTTTTTGGTTTTTGCTCGTAAACAAATTATAATCAATTTTATTCTTATTGAAATAAGAAGTCAATGCTCTAGGTTCACCAATAGAGTTTACAAAATTTTTTAAACAAGTTACTGCAGTTTTTGCATCCATTTAAATTTGAGATCTGATTAGATAGGGTTATCACCATATCGTGCAATAACAGTTGATATTTTTTTCCTCAACAGGAAAGGAGGTACCGAAGTATTACGGTTAAGATATTGGGACTGATTGGTCGAAAGCTGCTAGAAAGAACTTTTCGTTGCTATGGGGGCTTCAAAAGCCTGCTCAATGTTAATTTTAGCAGTTTTTTTAGGCTTAACAAAATTATCAGAATGTTTTTTAAATCTTTTTTTAGCAAAAGTATTTTTGTTAATCTTAACATAATTAGCCGTGTCAGCAAAATTAGCTGAATTAGTATTTACTATACTATTAACTGATGGGGTAGCCAGTACAGTAACGGTATAGTTATCTGTAGTAGAAGACTTGTCAGTTTCTCTGAAATACCCAAAACTATTCTCTTGAGCTGAAATTTAAGATTTAAATTATTTTTTTATAATTATTAGCTTTTTAGCTAAATAACAGGAAATTATTCACTTTGTCAAATATTATCAGTATTTGACGAAGTAAATAATTTCACGCCGATTAAGATCAGTTTCTGGAATTTCTTAAGATTTTTCGAAAATGTGCTCCATTGTGCAGAATTCGTTGTGAACAACAATTTGCTCTAGCAATGAAAAGCGCTTTTTTTCCCCAAAGGGATAAGAAAATGAGGGGTTGACAATGAAGATCCACTTTGTCCAGATTTGCAGAGCTTGTGCGAAGTACGTCCTTCATGAGCGGAGGAAAATCCCCGAATCCACGTCGACTACAGCCAACTTCAGTGAGGTGCTCTATATATTCTTCCAGGTCTACAACTATTCCCCTTATGAGTAGCATCACTGCTTAAGTTACATAGGTGTTGTTACCAACTCCATATATGTTTTATTCATCATCAAAATTTTGAATTCTGTGGTGACTTGATAATTTGTATTTTAGTTCATGTAAATATTAATACTATTCAGTACAAAGATAAAAATAATAAATAATTATTAGTGAATTAGAAATAATTTAAAGAAATGCGTTAAATTATCAAAAAGTTCAGTAACGTATTTTTTCTGAAAGTATACGTATCATGTAATAGTAGAGAGAAAAGTAGCAAAAATTAGCAATTCTTTTCAAGAATGATTCTATTAAATTTATCATGAGTGATCTGAGGTAAATTTGAATGATTTCTCATTTTCTTTTTTGCACTTCCTATATAAAGGGGAAATAAATACAGGAAAAATCAAGTTTCAATTCAGGAAAATATATAATTAAATGGGAGAGTTAAAATGTCTTTAAGTGTTGCGGTTTTTGATGTTATATTTTCTTGGTAAGTTCGATGTTCGTTGATATTGTAATATTACGATAAGTATATAAGTTTCACTATTTTATACTCTTAAATTCAATTAAAATTATTATTTTAGTAAGAAACAGAGATAATTGTTAAAACCAAAGATTTAAAAAGTAATTTAACTTCCCTAGTCCGAATAAATATCAGTTTTCATAATATTTCCTACTTTTTGATAAAATTATTTTCTTTCGATGAAAATAATTATTTTGTTTATATTTGAATGGAAAACATTTTTTTTCTTTGATTTGCTGAAAAAAGAGTTTCATTTTGAAATATACATGTCAACTTATTTTCTAATATTTATATTTCATACTGATGTTTGTTTTTTACAAAATTACAGCTGTACATGATTTCAGATATGTCTCTCTATCAATGTTGTCACTAAGATGTCAGCTGGATGGTTGGTGAACTGGCCTTCATTTCAAGAGTTCTCAAGTTCGAGTTCCACATTTCAAGTATATACATATTAGTAGTGGTTCAGAGTAAACCTTAAACTTCGTATTCCAGTCGAATGTACCCTCGCAAAACTTTTAAGTGACGAAGAAACCGATAAAATTTCAGATTATATGCTCTTAATTGACTTAATTTGTCAAATTATATAAAAAGTTATTATAAATTTGTTAAAGGAAATTATCAGTAATTTATATAAAAAATATTTTTGTTGCATAAATTACAGATATTATATGGGGAAATTAATACAAGTGAAAAATGTAATTTGCTGCTGGTGTTTACATTTTAATAATTGCAGTAGCTATTAAAGAGAAGAATACCGATTCGAATACGGTTAGACAGAAACTCAGAATTTTTTTTTTATCGAAAGGATTACTTTATAACCCAGATCATCATCAAAAGTCCATTTTGTATTTTCTAATGGTATGTAAGAAAATAAACATAAATTAAGCAAAATATTATTATTATTATTTTTAAACCAAATAAAAATACATTTAATTAGATTCATTATGGTAACGTTTTCCATTGATTTTCCCTTTCATATTGTAATCTATTTATTAAAAATCATACTTACTGCGCTGGAACTAAGGTTTTAAATGAAAAATATTTCTATTTCATTTCAGAATGATTCTAATCAAAATGATTAATCATAAAATATTGCAGCAGTTTAATATCGATATAACTTGACAGTCCTGGCTTTTAATAAATAAAAGTCTTCAAATATAGACACCATTGAAATTAAAATGCTGTCTAAAGAAAGTTTTATCCTCCGAACATTTTCCATAACAAACTGCATCCTTTCAATAAATACTACATCAAAATTCGTAGAGATATATTCGGCAAATGACACTTTGAGCTTCCATTAAAGGTTATTTGATGTTTTTCACGGAAGAGCTTTTCAAGAGGTAAATATGGAATATGTTCCTCTCACAAACACAATGGATTGTGTGTCGCAGGAATAGTTTTAGATCACTTTACAATTTTTGAAAATATTTCCAGTTAAAAATATTCATAATTGAAATATTTATAATTAATATGTAGGGAATTATCAAAGAAAAAATTTCATAATTAGTTGACAATGTTTTTAAATAATTCGGAAACACTTATTAAATGTCAATTTTATATGCTTCCAATCAATGC
This sequence comes from Latrodectus geometricus, assembly GCA_026290005.1. NCBI lineage: Eukaryota > Metazoa > Arthropoda > Arachnida > Araneae > Theridiidae > Latrodectus > Latrodectus geometricus. Next base: position 278,102 of record JAPDSC010143702.1, read on the forward strand.
ATTTGTATAAGAAATATTAAAGCTTATTACGTCCATCAGCTTTTAAATTATTTATTTTAAATAATTAATACAATGCCAAAGCCAATTTAATTTTGACAAAAATTTATATTGATTATCTCAAACAGTTAATTAGAAGAATTTTCAGGGAAATATTTTAGTTCCTGAATTTCAGAATTAAAAATATTCAAAGTTGATGTTTATTGTCATTTATTTTGTTATAATGAGTTTGAATGAACCTTTTATTAAAATTTGATGTAATTATTTTAATAATTTATTATTTCACTCATACCTAAACAATTTTTAAATTTATGCTAAGGTATTTGATATCCTAAAGATGATTTTATCAGTGAAGCAAAAAAAAAAAATATCAATTTGTACAAATCAAAAATCAATATTTTAATCATTTGAGATTGAAATAATTGATATAGTATTCTTTTTTCTCTGTTCTCTTTCAAAAAGTAATCACTTAACTTAATTTTCTTAATTTATTAACTAGACATGGAGATTATACATAGTTACCACTAATTTATAAATTTTCATGACTAGTCTCTGAATCATAATAAATGCTATGATGATTTTATCACTTATGTATTTCAAAAGGTTTTTTTTATACATTTAATCAAACTATTTATCCATTATTCATGCAGAATATATGAAAAAAATATTAAAACGGATTTAGTGTACATAGTTAGCCACTAATAGTTTTCATTTGACTTGAAATTAATATAGAATGCGAGAAAAAGAAGTCTAAGATCTCTTTACTTAAATCTCTTTTACTTAAATTCAAATCCAGTATTTCTATCTAAAATCCATTGTTTCTCCTCTTGGCAGATACATATGAAGGAACTTGAAAAGCTTATTAAAATAAAAGTTTGTATAAAATGAAGCAAATGAGTAGAAATGTTACTCTTGTGTTTCATCATACAATCTATTGTCGCATAAGTTATTTCCCAAACTAATTTTTCGGGATTTAATCATTTAGAATTTTTCACAATTAAATTCAAATCTGGAAGTTCAAAAACCGAATTATTATAGTCCTGTTCCTATTAGTTCATTTGCACGACTCCCCTCTCGTAAGTGACGAGATGGCAGTTGAATTGATCTGGCCTACAACTCAAAAATTAATAAGTTCGACTTCAGTCGTGCATCAATACAGTAGTTTAAATTATAGTTATGCATTAAAATGCATGTTTATGCATTTTGTTATTAAATCTTTTTAAAGGTGATAATAAGTTTTAATAAATTAATGAATTTTCTATGGGTAGGAATAACATAACAAATTTGAACAAGTTCTAATAATTTTTGTTAAAATTATACACTTAAGTAATTTCAATACAGTGCTCAACAAAGATATTGTAAATATTACTTTCAAATAGAGTTTAAAAAAGTTTTAATGTGTGTGTGACAGGATTAATATTTAAAACTCAAGCTAATCAATCCAAAGAGGAAGAAGAAAAAAAAAAAAAAAAAAAAAAAAAAAAAAAAAAAAAAAAAAACTAGAAATTCAGTAAAATTTTCAAAAAGTCTGTTATTTTTGAGAGAAGTTTTTCTTCGAGAAACTTATGATAAATTACCTTCATTTAAAGCTAAATTTTCTTCCCCTTTGATCTAAACAGACAAAGAAAATTTAAGAACCTTTTTGTGTATGTTCTTATGTGAGTTTAAATGTAAGTAAAATGATTCTAGCTGATTAGGATAACACTTTACAGGTCAAAACTATTTATTTTTAAAATATATTTACTCAAATTCAAACATGATCTTGCTTAAACCTAAAACATGAGTAGGAAAACATAAGAATTCCGTTAATTTTAATAGAACATTAAAAGTCTAAAAATTTGTAAAATAAGTGCACAGTGAGAGTATATAAGTATGATTTGGTAAATTTGACATGATTTATAAATTTATGAGCATATTTAAGCATTGTTGCTCTAAAATTTATCCAGCATTTATTCAAAACAGTAACCATTATGTTTGGCATTTTTAAAAAGATAAAATTACTCCTTTCTCTTGTTTCAAAAATTTATTCTTAACGCTTTTACGTTTGGCATTTACAAAAGCCTAGGAAATATATGTAAGGAAAATGTGAAATACGATTGACAATATCGTAACTACTAAAATCCTTCACATATTCTCATTATCTTTTTTAATTTTTAACAATGAAATTTTTAGCAGCATGTATTATGAAAGAATAATTTTATCAGCCTGAGAGAAATAGCGCATCATGTTATTATGAGCTAATGCAATATTTAATATTATTAATGTGAAATCATTAAATAATTATTTCGATTAGAAAGGGTATGTTTCAGTAAAAAACGTTAGAAATGTTTTCATAATCATATATGATTGTGTAATTTTAAATCTCAATTTACTAGTAGTAACACATTATTTCAACAATTATTAATTTTATTTATTTTTACTTTAAATGCTTTATAAATATATAAGTATTAACATATCTTGGGCTAAAAACTCTTATAATGTGTAAGATAAATTTTTAGAAAAAATAAAATATTGTTTTTATTATTCTAAAACTCAATATGTTTTACATTAATTAATGAAAATTATTAGGTCAACAAATTTTAGTTAAAAGTTATAATCTTTCTATTTTTCATTTAAATGTTGCATAATTAATTTTAAAATTCATTTAAAACATAAAAATTTTAAATAAACTGCTAAAATAGCACTTTGTTGTTTAATGTGACTGGATTTCATTGATTTTAACCATAGGTTTGATTCCCATATAGCGCAAGAATATTTGTCGTATAGTTCACAAAATTCACTTCAAAGAACAGTTCCCAGCGGAGTTAATACTCATATGCAAAAAGTGACCTAGAGTGACAAACGAACCAAACCAAAGATTGGTCAAAGTTCAAACCGAAGTTGAAGTACAGTAGTTTTTTCAATTCTAACTAAAAAAATAACCTTCTAGAGATTTCCATGGATTACTCCATAATTTACCAAACAATTCCTGATTAAAACTAAATCCCTAATTACAATTTTCATTTTCGCATCATAAAACAAGATTGTATTCTAAAACAAAATGCCACCAAAAAGTTCCCTTAATGCAAATAAACTTTGACCAAAGAATTTGAATTGTATGAAAAGTACAAGCAATCTTTTTTGAAATTCTTTTCGTAATCAAAAGACAGACACTGAACTGATTTGAAGGAAGATAATGCAACTATTTTCAGATCCATTAATTCGTATTTACAATCTCTTTAAGTTTAGAGAGTTATTATGAATCTTCCAAACTAATTGCTCAGAGTTTGTCCTTCCACATTCCCTTTAAATGTCCAAAAGCGGCTATTCTGCCTTATTAGATGTATTACCATTTATAAGAGCCCGGAATCTGACAAATGTGCCAATCAAAGATGATGGGGATTAAATTGATTTTCACAAACATCACTTGTGTCGTGCTACTTATGAAAGAATGGATAATTATTGGGATTTTGGTAAGTAACATAGAATTTTCGGAGTAAATCATTTGACGAAACTGTTGCTATTAAGTTAGTAATTGGCCTTTTAATAAGTGGCACATAGTATCGAATGATTTTATTTGGAAACTTTAAATGTTATTTCTTTCACTGATGTTATTAAAAGTCATTGTTTCTTAATTTAAATGAAAATGCTAATATTTAAAAATTTACTGCCAAAACTTTTAACTTATTCAAATTCTTGAGCATCAATCTTTATCTTTAAATTTAACTTTTATTAAAGATTATTTGGTGTTAATACACCAAATAAATTAATTTTGATTTATTATAAAGTCATGATTTCCTGAAATAAATGAAACTGTGGTTAAAAAAATAATCTGAAGTTCATTCGATGAAGGATAGCTAAAAAAGAGATAAAATCTGTAAGTTTAGAGTACTGTAAAAATATTCCTTATATGAAAATACAGCAATAATTAAGCCTAGATAAATTCTCATGAAAAGTAACAAATTTTACTTTAGCTGATTAAAATTATATTCCATGCCGATTTTTTAACGGTTTTAGGATCTAGCAATATAAATTAAGTTATGCAATTCCTTTTCACCTGCCTAATTTTGCCAACAAAGCAACAGTCTCTTAATTTTTACCCATGGTGAAGTGACAAAGCAGATATCTAAATAAGAGTTCTCCTCCATACACTACGTAACACCAGTGGAGGAGTATTGGACCCAAAGAAATTTTTAACTCTTAGTGCAATGACTTTTATCTAGTCTTTGACGTTAAACCGATTGCATTTATGGCTCGAAATCTAATCCATCAGATTAATATAGTCTTATCGATGTAAAAACAGATAAATAATATAATAAAAGCTCTTATTTTCCCCCAATAAAATCGAGAGCTCTCTTACAAGTCTCAATGAAAAAAAAAAACACTTTTGGGATTATCTTTTTGGGATTGTTTTAATTGGGCCGTTGAAAGCTACCTCAGTTAAACGGAATATTTGTTTCATCCCGATTTGGATAACGCTGGTTCCAATTCTTGAAAATAAAGAAGAATTGAAATGATGATAGGGTAAGTTTAATTTGTCATTCAATATATAATTTTATTGAGAATTAATTTGGTATAATTTACCAATTGTTGTTTGTATCGGGAAATGGTAGTAATCATGGGTATATTTCTTCTCAAGACTTCAAATTCATGAACATCATTTGGGTGACAATTGGTTGGTTTTATAGGCACATGTTCCAAGGAAAGGACAAGCTCTGCCAATACGATCTACATGTGTTGGGTGATGGTAGTGCGAATGAGATGAGTAGTTCTCGAATCCGAAATTACCGGGTTCGATACCTGGAACAAATGAAGCTTAGAAGCTGAGAGATGTTATAGGCTCCGCAGTGAAAGTTATAGCAATGAAAGTTATAGGCTCCGCAGTGTCTAATATCCCCTATCTTTTTGTGGTGTGGCACATGGAAGTGTCTTATTTGGTAATTAATAATTATAATAATAAAAAGGCTTATCTATATCTTGATTTTAACGTCACAGTCATGCCATCGACATATAAAAAACACTATTAGATTTTAAGCTCCAACCAGCTAGAGGCTCAGTTTTTATTACATTATATATAATATAATGGTAATAAATAATAGCCATTGTGAAGATTACAATCTGTATGATTAAAGCTTCCGTGCTGTTTGTCTACGTGTAAAGAAAACAACATTTATTTTCTGTATTAAAATGCTTTGTGTTTTATATATAAATTTGTGTAACTTTAAATATAAACTATTTCCTAAATCATCATTTGACCTGATCAGCTATAGGATTTATTACGCTGTTATTTTTTCATACAATTTTTCATTTACGATTTTCTTTAATGAAGGATAAAGTTTTCTTGAATGATTTCTCTCAAAGTTAAAAAGGACTTTTAACACCAATATTATTTACAAACTCATAAACGCTCCCACACATATGCGGATTAAACGTTTAAATTTACTTAGTCTAGTGAGATCGGTCTACTTTATAAATTATTAATTTCTTTTTTTCCAATTTGCATATAACAATTCAAATTTAATGAATAAATATTTCAGAGATACTTTATGTTAAGAAAATATTTACAGTTCATTATTAATTTATGACAGTAAATAAATTAACTAAATAAAAGTAAAGTATTGCCTTTTTGGTTATAAAAGTTAACCAGGTTCAGTGAACTCTATTTTAATATACAGTAAAAAATTCAAAAGCCATATTGCATTTATATAAACATTTCATTAATTTAAAATACGAGAGAGTATTTCAGGAACCTAATTAAAAATACATTTGGTTTCTTTGAGTCACTTTAAAATTCTCTGCACATAATTTCTCTCAGAAAAACTACAAAACGTTTCTCAAAAAATAGCCAAATTTTTTAAAAATTGTACTGAATTATCACAAAAAGGATTGTAAAATATACTTTGAAATATAGATTGTTAGTCAGAATTAATATTTCTAGAACTATTTGTGAATTTTCAAAGTAAGTCAAACTTTTTTTTTCAAACCTGAAACTGAAGTAAATTGACAGATAAGTGAATTAGAAATGAGGGTTCTGGCTTAACTTGAATCAACACATAGACTATCCACTCAGAAAATTATAGAAGATTATACTTTTATATATGAGTATTTAAAATCTATATGTGCATCTTATTCATATGTAAAAAATATACCATTGTTATCGCAAACTGAGGTTTTCTTCAACACCGTATACCTCACGAATTAAAACTTCTAATTAAGTTAAACTATTATTATAATTTATTTTGCTTATCGCCTTTCTATATAGATTATGTGTACCGTACTATGGTTACGTTTAAGGAAGGGTTTATTAATCTTATATTAAGCATTACTGTATTCAAATTAAGGATATATATATATATATATATATATATATATATATATATATATCAAACTACTAATTTCACTTAATTGATAATAAAGTATATTGATACTCTAATATTTCACTTTGAAAATAATCAAGCTCGTTTCAGATTTTTTTTTTCTAATGCTGGAGAATTTTTAAGGTTTGATCGTTAAAAAGGATGGAACTGATAGATATTCTATAGTGAGGCACCTAGTGAACAGGCCACCATAGTCCCAAAATTGTCTTCTTAACTCAGAAGGAAGTCCCACAGATTGAGGTTGCCATAACCACAGGTATTATTACACTTGGAGTATATTGCAATCTATTTTATATGCCTCAGCCTCCATCAGTAAACACGACGTATTTTTGGCTGGGCGAAAACCCTGTTAACTTGACCCTGTTACGAAAACATTTTTCCTTACCTATCCACCAGGGCTCGATTTAGATTAAATAAAAGTAAAAATATGCAGTCATACTGACACACCGGAAAATTAATTTTTTTCATTAGAAATGTTTTTTTCTCACGCTTTAGTACAAGATGTAAAAATGATGTGGAATGTTTTTCACAATTAGGTTTGTCACCCCATCATCTTTTAATAAACATATGTTATCCTACATTTAATTTAACCGGGCCTACTATAATAGACTCTGATTTGCTACAAACCTTCATACCTTAGAGGCCATTTGAACCCCTGATTGGTTCTACTGAAGACTATACAACATTTTAACAAATGTTGTATTGTCTCTAGTTCAATCAATTCAACTACTTCATTAGTTTTATGGTTCGAATATAACTAAGTGAATATTTGATGCAATATTTTAGTTATGAACAATATTACATTAAATTAATCAAAAAATGTTCTTTTCAAACTCATCTATGCCAGATTTTGTAAAAGGCTGGATTTTAAAATACCTTAAAGTTTTCTAATCAATGCAAAAGAATTTTCAATTTAATTGTGCTTTACTGTAATTGTGCTTAATTTTATTGTGCTATACTTTTAATGAATTTGTATTCCAAAGCAATAAAATTAATGAAAGCTAAAATTCTTCAAGAATACAGTCTTTAAATTTATTTATTAAATTTATCATTTTGGCAATGAATATGAAACATTTGTTGTCTATTAGAAAATGTATTATACTATTTAAAAAGAAAATTGCGAGTTTAAATTATGTGAGTTTTGCTGACAAATACTTAACAAAACCTCTTAAGCTTCAATGACAAGTAAAAATCCCCCTTGTTATATTTAAATAAATTACTGAAAATGTCAAATGCTGCTGATTTCATAATCAGTTGCTTTATAAATTAAAAGACAATTGTAGTATTTATAACACAATCTCTCTCTCTATCTGTTTTATCCATATTGACAATTCATAAAATTTGCTTTTTAATACTTTATGTATTATTTCAATCGTGTATTAAAATATTGATAAAAATTAATAAAATTTAACATTCGGTTAATTAAGAAAATAATGTTAAATTGTTAAATGCTCGTAATTAATGTTCTTAATTTGTTATTATAGTTTGGAATAAATAATTTTAAGAATTAAATCAATAGATCTCTTTTGTAAATGTACTGTTCTTAAGCTTTAAAATTATTTTTCACTTTTTCCACTTTGATTAATTGAAAAAGTAATCATTAAATTGTTAAATTTGCGTAGTTAATATACTTAATTATTTTATAAGTTAAAATAAGTGATTATTGCTGTTATATATATATATATATATATATATATATATATATATA
>JAPDSC010143702.1:286262-312466 GCA_026290005.1 Latrodectus geometricus
TATATATATATATATATATATATATATATATATATATAAAACAATCTATCCTCATATTCTTCATAAGATTTAAATTCCTGTCAATCATTTTATACATGTCCAAAACGATTGTTAAAATTGTGTGAAAATTTAACATTCGTTTAACTAAAAACAACAGTTAAAGTTACCTATTTTTGTCTTAAGTGAGATCTTAATATCATATAAGGAAGTAACATGATAGAAAAATGTCTAAAAAAGTTTTCATTCAAATTAGATAAGTTGATATTTAAATTTTCAGTTTAAAACGTTAAATTCAATTGATTATATTATCGAGTTTATAAATCAAAATAAGAAATATGGAATTTAAAGAAACTGCGAATCCATGTATAAAATAGTACAAGTATTGATTTTATTTGTGAGTTAAAGTACACAATTATAGAGGAAAATATGTTACTGGGAATAGAAATTAAAAACATCTCTCCTCATCAAACTCATTCCTTATTTTCCTTTAACATTGGTTGAACTACCTCTCATTGTATTATTTAAGGTAATTTCTTGTTCAATGAATAATAATACATGCCGTAAATATTTATAAAAATGACATTATGAGTATGCTAAAATATCTTTTTGTGGCTAAGAAGATTCGTTCTTTTTTTTAAAAAAGTGAATTTTCTTGTGTTTAGTAACATAAGATTTACATTAGGAAATGTTTGTGAAAATAACTAGCTTTATTTCTTATATAATATAATTTTGAGCAGATTGTTTTGAGTTTAATAAAAATATTTAGAGATAGAAAGAGTCTTCTAGAAAGAGGATTGATATAAGAAAAGGCAATGAAAGATTTATTAAGTATTTTCTTGATATACTTTTAAGAAAGAAAAATTTTGATAACGTTTCTAATCCTATTAATAAGAACAAATAACTACTGTAAGAAGTATGATATCGAGCAATATATTTTGTCTATCATTTGATACGAGCTCGGATAGCTTTGTAGGGCTGCCTTATTAATTACATTGCAAGAAGTCAATAGTTTGATTGTGACTCAACTAAAAGTGATAGAATTGGTTCTTTATAGCTTATATAGGATACAGTTTCAATAGCGAGTAATAGCTCAAATATCCATCACCTCACTTGATCCTGGTTCAATATCGTCTTCGGCTATTTTTCCCGATGCATCTGATCAGTAAAAGAAAATCATTGTGTTTATGTCTTAAGAGACACTGTATGTAAACATATGAAACCGCGACAACCTGATATTCAGAAGATAATGGGTCTGATTCTTCTTCCATTTGAAGGTCATCATGCCTAGAATTGTAGGAATTAAATATTCCACGAGAGTTTCATGTAAATTTCTCTGTGTGACGTGAAAGATTAGAGAAGAAGATGTCAATACTGGTGCAGATCTCATTTCTTGATCTTGGTTCAGAGTTGCAAAGGTAGTTGACGGTATTCAAGATCTTTCCAAGGGCATAAAAGTGTTGGCCCATGAAAAGAGCCAAAAAGAAAATGTGAAATAGAGCAAAATAAACAAATAATTATACAATAAATATTTCATTTTTATTACTGGAGCAGTCATTGTTTAGGAACTGCAGAGTATGCTAATTTTTAATGAAAGAGCAACGACTGTCTAAACAATTATTGAAATTTATTAATTTTATAAATGATAATGAATAAATAGTTTTTATTTTTCTCTTATATAAGCTACTTGAAATATATTATCAAAATAAATGCAATGATAAGTAAAATTTCTTTGGACACAATTAATGAATCTATCAAATATTAGTTTATCATTTATAATATAAATCGCAGAAGAATCTAAAATAAAGTGAAGAAATCATTATTTATCAAAGATGGTGCATATAAATCTTAAGCCAAATTAAGAAATATTTATTAGCTTTTACACTCTCATAATAATTAGATTAAATTTCCATTTTCAAATGAGCATATTAGTTTCAAAATGATCTCTCTGACAAATAAGAATTGAGTCGTGCTCTTAAAGCAATTAGTTGCTCTGTAAATGATGACGCCTGTTATATTGATTAAGGTGAAAAATGATTTTTGTTAAAAGTTAAACTAAGCAAATAATTTTAAATTTATATAAAGAACAGTGAAAATATCATCCTACAGTCATTTAATTTATTGGAGATATGAAAAGTTTATCAAAAATGCAGTGGCATTGAAGCATTTTATCGCAAAAGTTTGGAAATCCTTCTAATTTCATTTTCCGTTATTGAATAAAAAAGAGAATATTTAACATCAAATCTAACATCTAAATAACTTAAAATTAATAGTTGTAATTTCTAAATTTTTCTTAACTCAATACATGACTGACTTTAAATATTATTTTATATTAAGGCATATTCATTCGCGCATATTATATCTTTTACTTCATTAAAGATATGATCTTCAATGAAAAAATCTTTATTAAATGAAGATAGATCTGTAGAATTAAATGAAGATAGATCTGTAGAATTTTAATGAAGTAAAAACTGTAATATGCATTAAAGAAAATATCTTTTTATAAATTAAATTTATAAATGGAGATCTTAAATAACTTAAAATATATAACAACGTAAATATATGTATACATAACCTAGTGTCAGACATGATCTATATAAAAATAACTTAAGGTATATGATGAAATATATAGCTTAGAGACACATTTTAAAGTCTAAATCTTTCTACAACTCAATATAAGAACATTTTATGATTTTCCTTAGTCATCATTTCATATGCAAGTATTTTCTAGCGCAACTTACATTTTTTATGAAATAATTTATTGCTTTTGTTAATAAAACTAAAGATTCAAATTTATAGAATGTCTCGAATCAATCATTTTAAATTGGGTCTCAATACTGGGAGTCAAAGATAAAAGTCAAGAAGTAATGGATGCCGAGTAAGAGTTTTGATATAGCACTTTTCAACTGTTAAAATCTGAAAGGATGAAGGAGATAAAACATGTAAATTAATAGACAAAAATTTAGGAACATTGATGCAAACATTTTCAGTTCAGATTTTATATCAATTTAGAAATGAATCTAATTCTTTAATGTAAGTGTAATGATAAATATAAATGAAATTTCAATGAAATTTTCAATGTTAAAAAGAATTATAAATAATTTTATAATTAAACTTTTCTTCGTAAACCATGCAAATGAAGAAAGTTTGTAATGAAGTATAATTTTGTGTCCTCTTACTCTATGAAGCTCGAATGGTAAAGGTCACTGTCAATAGAAGTTTGGAGTGAGTAAGATTAATATTTATATAGATATGTAAATCCTTCCCTCTCTCTCTCTTTATATATATATATATATATATCTGCAAAATTGGTTGTTGTTAGTTATAGCGAAACATTCCCAGGAAAAACTGCTTTAACATAAATCCTGGTGATGAGAAGCCAGTCAGATATATATGTATTTGTGTATTATGTGTACATATATTTGTATATATATATTTGTGTGTGTGTATAGAATGGAATATATATATATTCCATTTCAAATGGATTGTTGTTTATATTTAATTGATAATCAAAGAATTTCAAATATTTTACCTCTGATTGTTTTTGATTAAAAATAAGCTATATTTTGCTATAAATCTTAAAACTCATTTAAATTCGATGTGGAGTTAATTCCTTACTCTTGTGCACTTATATCTCAGTGGAACTGATTGAGCAGGTATCTAAATGACCCTTGCTAAGATGCCATTGACATAAATGACCAGTGATATAGGTTCTTGGATTTGTATAGATAAGACAACTGAAAAATAAAATTTAAATTTATAACTTGTAATTAAAATTTATGGTCTGAATTTTTTTAAAATTTTAACATCGAATTTAATAACATCTGACTAAATTTGGCATCCAAAAATTAGAATGCATGTATTCAAAATTTATAAATATCCTTAATCATTTTAATACTATTTAAATATCATTTTCTTTTTTGTTTATAGGTGATAGAATTTATTTGTAAAAAAAATCTTTTTTAATAATTTCCAGTTTATTAGTTTCAGCATTAAATTTTATATGAGTGACTCATGATTGCAAATTATCTTAGAATTCAGAATGAATAATTTTGATTTTAAAAATGCTATTTTCACATATAATAAATAATTCATAGGTATTTCACTTTGCATTAATATTGAAGGTTTGTAAATAATTTTAGTCTCCTTAATTTTTTAATGTTGATAAGATAAAATTTGTGTGTTCAAATACAATTTTGCTTAGGTAATTGCAAAATGTTGATTGTAACATGGCGATAAGTGTAAAATTTCATGTGAAAATAGTTGCTCTACAAGAATTACTATCAATTTAATTACGTGATTTTATAGATTTTATAAAATCATTACAAAGTCAATTAAATTTCAAAATTATATTGTTGATGGGTTAATATGTATTTTTTTTATGTTGTAGAATGATTTACTGATGAATATTTATATAGTAAACTGAATTCTCTTTTATAGGTTCACTTACTGACAAAACAAACCGACTATCTCGATGCCAGTTTTAGTACTTAGCTTTATTTTACATTTAATGTAATTGAAAAAAAAACTTAATTTTTGTAATTTGAGTAATTTTGCTTTTTATTGAATGAATTTTATATTCTTAAGATTTTTGTCTCATATCTTACTGTATGAAAAAATAAAAAGTAATTATGCATTAATCATTATAGAAATTTGTTCAAATCTTATTGATTAATTTCATTGAAAAATAAAACATTGGCATTCATACAAATGATTATAAATGTTTTTCCAGTCAATATTTTCAGTAGTATGAATTTCATTAATTAGCATTTTTTATTTCTTCAGCATTTCTTTAAAGACAATTGTTATTATTTTTTCCCTTTCAGAGAGGTATGAAGGTGCCTCTCATTATTGTATAAAACATTTATGTTGACTGAATAAAAAAAAACTACCAATAAATTTTTTAACTAGAAGTTGTTTCTTTTCATTCATGCAATGCAAAAATTGTGCATTTTAAATAAGTGAGGATATTTAGTATACAAAAATGACTAATTTAAAAGAAAATTTTATGTGTGTATATACTACTATTAATTTTACATAAATTTTGGTGGAATTTTTTTTTATATATGCGTATTTAAATCAAAATTATAAACTTTTACTCTTTAAATTTAATATGTTTTATTTTATGTGCAAATATTTCAGTATGACTTACATAGTAATAAAATATAAATGATTTACATTAAAATTTTTTTTTAAAATTATGATGTCTGAGTTCCAATATCATTGCATTTATCAATATTCATACTAATTATTAATAAAATTTTTATATTTTTGCTATGTTGAAATTGTTATTTAATGAAAAAATATTTAAATAACTTAATATTAAATCATTTTTTCAATTAGCAAATATTATTTAAATGACAACAACTTAGTCTAATAAATATAATAAATTTATTATATATCAAACAATTTCGTAAAAAAACTTATTTCTCAAGTATAAAAAATACTTTTAAACATGTACTTTAATTCTATTAAAAATAGTTGTGATATTTGTATTGGTTGTCAATTAAAGCTAACTGCTTTCTCACATAAATATTAAAATTTTGAATGAAAGAATTTTGATTTCAATCAAACAGGAATATAAAGAAAAATATTTGAAATACTTATTTAATAAATATATAATAAAACTGTTCTGTTTGCAATTGTTAATAATATGAAATGCTTTTAGAGAATTTTTTTTTCTGTAAAGCACTATTTAACAGTTTTAGACAAAATGTTAAATGCAACATGTTTAAATACAGAGTAAGTGACATTGGAATTTAAAAAAAATTTTGTAAAACAAATACTTTAAAAAAAAAAAACAGAAAAACATTCATGAATTTAAAATATAAAAAAATTTCTATTAAGGGGCGTGTTGTCTGTCATTTAGTGGTTGCCGATGCTGGGCCGCTGATCTAAAGCATACGGTCCACATATGGAATGACATCAGTAAAATAACGGGCAAGCGGTTACGTCAGCTTTGACGATAGCATTCCAATGCCATGCCAGACATTCGGCCCACATTTGCCAGGGGCGGACATGTTTTTACGGGTAGTAGTACCGTTTGCCAGTATCGCTCCTATACTACTCTTCGATTTCTCCCTTAATGTAACTGGCAAGCCGATTTCGGCCCTTAATGTAACTGACATTTGTGTGTTTGCTGGGAGTAATATGAATATTACAGAAAATCTTATTATTTTGCAGTTATCATTGATATACTCTTCAGATATTTTAAGGAAACAAAACGAATAAAATAAAAAAAAAGTTTTTGGCTGCGTAAAAGTATTTTTTAAAAATTTTATTTTTTATTTTTGGTGTTTTCGAAAAAGTTTCATTTTAACAAAAAATAAAACTGATTTCCATGAACTTTCAGGATCTGGATAGTAGCTAACATCTTGTAAAAATGCAACAGATGTGTCTTTTAATAAGAAAAATTCCTTAAAAGCCTTTAGAATAGAATAATTTTAAGAGCTTAATTCTTAAGAAGTCATTTTAATATATTTCAATATCTTATTTCATTTCCTTTTTAATTCATGAAAAGAATATTAATTTGCTTTTGCGGAAATATTCCTAAAAGGAGTGCATATTTTTCCAATAAGAAAGTTAAACTCTTTGTATTGACATTTAAATCATAACAAAATTCAATTTCCAATTTCTTAAAAACAATCTAATTACTTTTGTTGTATAAAACAACAAATGAACTCTCACCCGAGAATTGAATACATGAATTTTAATTGAAATAATTGCTTCGCAATAAATGTATTATTTAAATCAAAATTAAAGCCCTGAACAGTGATCTTTTAATTTATCCATTGTACAAAAATACACAATATAAAAAGTTTAACCCAGATGCAAATAATATGTTAAATTTGTGTGGTTTGAATTTTTTAAATCTGAATATGTTTTGGATAAAATCTAACTTAATTCTTTATTATTTAGTTCTTACCCTGGTTAAACGGAAAAAATATACTGGGGTATGCATAAAAAATAGTTTTAATTCCCACTGAGAAGATAACTATAGGTTTCATATTGGTGGATGTCAAACCAAGATTTCGAAGAAACCAACTTTTGTAAAAAGAAGCCAAGACAGAAAGGCTTAAAGTCTAAAGATCCTGTTCTTAGGAGGGAATGACACTTGTTACAGGATCAGGTGGAGCACCCCTTCCTCCCTGGCCAAGTCTTCCGGCCAATCAGGAGTTTTGCTAAAAGTTCATCACATCTCTGAGGTACCACCCCCATGAATCGGGGCATTTATAAGAGCACTCCCTGCCTCCAAACTTCAGTTTTGCGCTCTCCTACTCCTCTCTCTCTCTTGAGGAAGCAGCGGACGCAAAGCGTTTTCCTCCTCTCTCAGCGAAGATGATGCTTAGGTGCATTCTCTTGATCCTGATCTGCTTCATCTGCTACCAGCAGGGAACCTGCAATACAACTTCCAAAACAAAGATCTTTCTGAAAGGTAAACATTATTTCTATTTTCATTATTATTAAATAAGATTAACTAAATAATCAGATTAATTATAACTTTAATTATAAATGTTCCATTCAGTTTATAGTTAGAATATAATTGTTTGTTCACGTAAATTTTGTTTTATCATAAAATACAGAATTTTTGCTAACGTTAAAATCATTGATAGTTTCATAACTGCTTTTGTCTTATAACATCAATGTATTTTTATTATTTGAATTTCTTAAACATTTTATAAGAAATTAAAATTCAGATTTTTTATAAGACTTATTTCATAATTATTATTTTTTGTAATTAATTAATGTTTATTTTTTTTAACTTTTATTTTAGAATTATTTACTTATGAAGTTATTCTATAATAAGTTATTTAAAAGACAAATTTATTTCCCTATTTAGAACTAAAACTTGTAAGTTATACTTCATATCTTAAATTCTAAAATTTTTTGTTGTTTTCATAAACTTAAAATTATTTATATAATTATTTATTCAACAATATATTAATATAGTTTTGTGTTTAAATCAACTGAGGATATACTTAAAATTGACACCTATCTTATTTATGTTTACTATAACATTTTGTCAAATTGCTTAATTACTTGTTATTCTCTAATAGTAAAATACTTTTAGCTTCATTATTATTTATTCATGCATTTATACTGTAAAACTTTAATGAATTTTAAAATAAATAATAATTGAAACTAAAATATGTTTTTTAAAACTACGTAAGAACGCAGTTTCTATTTTTGCTTATTTATTTTGATATATTCTGTATTTAAAATGTGTGTGTATTCCTTCGGTTATTTCATTTTTGCAGTAGAATCATATGTATTATTTCATCTCATAACATATTTTGTTGGGGTTGAGAATTGAACATGAGAAAAATTTTCTATCAACGTGTCATATGTCAACGTAATCACATTTAACTTTTCTTTAAGTAATTATGAAATAGAGCTTTTAATTTTAACAAGACATTTATCTTTTATTAATTATATTACTTAACAACAAATTTCATCCATTCTAGAATAAAATTGTGTAAATTTATATCTATTTTCACAATTTCTGTTTCATATTGATTGTGTACTTAATAAATCTTAATATTAATGACAAATTTAATTAATAACAAATAAAGTTGAATAATTTTGTAATTGTTTTGTAAATAGTATTTCATATTACAATTTTTATTCAATACATGTTATGTTAGAATTAAAGTTTAAACTTGTTCAATGTTTTTTTTTTAAAATTACCTTCGATTATTTTAGTTCTTATGTAACTTATATTAGAATTTTTTTTTTATTTATTGTTACCATTTCCGATTCTTAATTGTTCTATAGACATATTCATTATTTTTGCTTTATAGTATTTTAAAAAAAATAATAAATATTTTCTTACATTTATAACTTAAATTATTTCATTTTTTACTGTTATTCCTAGTTATTTCATCATGTCTAAATTAAATATATACTTAACTACTTTTAAATGTATGTAAATGAAAGGCATTATTTCTAAGATATTTGCTTTAATAACGCTAAAATTCTTTATATACTTAATTTACTTAATTATGAAGCTTAAAATATTCATGGTATCAAAATTAAAATTCAGCTATATTAAACCTTTGATTGTAAAATATTTATCTTTTACAATAAATTAATTATTTCTTTTACAGAAGTGAATATTTTCATTTAATTAATTAATTAATAATTATTTTTGGCTGAATTTAAATAGTGGATTTGCTCAATTGAAGGAAAGACATTATTTATATAAAACCTTTATTTATTAAGCTTAAAGGCTCTTCCATTGGCAATAAAATTCAGATACTGTTGCCTATTTATTTATTCTCCATTTTTATTATGTGCATGTTTCCTTTCCTTAGTAACATATGTTTATTACTAATATTTTTGTTCATATCAAAAATTATTAATTTTTAACAAACGAATTTCAAAATATTTGAAATTCGTACTTCCTTATCCATGTTCCGAAATTTCAGTCTGTTGTTGAAATTTATTTTTTAATTGCTAGTTTGAATAACTTCTAATTAATTAAAACACGTTAATTATATAGTGAGTTGCTTATTTATAAAATTTCACTAACTATTTAATATGGAGATTTTTAAATCGAAATAATAATTCTGATTCGATATTTCCTTTACAAAAGAGAATTTTTAATTGAAAAAATCATATTTTAAGGTGAGTTCTGATCAATTGTGAATTCAATATTTTTTTAATATTTATATTTATTGTTTATTATTGACAACACACAAAGATATCAATTAAAGTCTTTTAGCTACTTTATGAGTAACCATGCGTTAATTTATTTCAATATAATTCTTCTTATTATTAATTTATTTCCATATAATTCTTCTTCTTATTAATTTATTTTAATAAAATTGTTAGTTAAATTCCTTTATTTATATTCATTTTATTTCAAGGAATTACTTCTTTGAAGATTTATATTATACGATACTTAATATTTAAAAATATTTCCTCAGCAATCCTCTATTAGAACAAAATAAGCTTAACTATTGATCTGTTAAGTATAATAAAAAGTATCAATGGGAGTCTAATTTTTTTGCAAGGCTTTTTAATCAAAACATCGCATTAATAACAATGAATAAAATAATAAAAAATGCATTTTAGATTATTTTTTTAAATTTCTCATAAAATTTATTGGAATTTAATCCTTTTAGAAATCAAAATCGACTTTACAAGATATAATGGGTGTGTCTGTGACAAAAACTTACATGTTTAAATTTGAATTTCGAATTAACATTCCATATAATCCAATTAGAATAATTTTAACGAAGAATCTTTTAATTATGCTATCATACTGCTACATGCTAATGATGTCTTAA
This sequence comes from Latrodectus geometricus, assembly GCA_026290005.1. Classification (NCBI taxonomy): domain Eukaryota; kingdom Metazoa; phylum Arthropoda; class Arachnida; order Araneae; family Theridiidae; genus Latrodectus; species Latrodectus geometricus. The sequence continues at coordinate 296,552 of JAPDSC010143702.1, forward strand.
AATGAAATATTTTACTTTTTGATAAATTTTATGATTTACTTTCATTAATGGAATTTAACTTTACAATGAAAATGTACAAATATAAGAAGTCGCCTCATTCTCTAATATATCAAGAGAAGACATTTACATCTTGACGAGTCAATTAATCAAAAATAATTTCATGTCCTGGTCTTAAATTTACAAACGACGTAAATTCTAAAAAAGAGGAAAAAATTGGTATGAAACATTATTTTTCATTTTAAATGACATTCGTTATCAACAGTTGAATCTTAACTTTGAAAAAAATACTACTGTCGATATTAAATAAACACAGCGTACAATGGAAAAAATCCTTTAAAGTGCTTATATAGAACAGTCTCAACGAATAATAAAGAAAAAAGTAATGATAATTTTCTTGTGATATTTACAGTTTAAAGAATAAATCATTTAAAAAAAAGATGATTTCATGTCTGGATTCAAAATTTACGAATGTCGTAAATTATTAAAAGGTGAAAAATTTCCACGGAAAAGATATCTAATATCAAATGACATCAACAATTGATTCTTGATATCGTATTTGGTTCTTTTTATAGATCAGTATAGAGAAAACCAATATTTAGTTCTGCCAATACGAAAAAATATCATTATTTAATAATAAATTGGTATTCAATAGAAGTAATCGAAAAAAATACGTCTGTTATTATAAAATAAACTCACTATTTAATGTAAAGAAACTACTAGAAGTATTTGCGTAAAACAAGCTCATCCAATTATAAAGATAAATTTATTTTTCATGACATTTATGTCTTAACGATTTAGTTAATTAAAAATGGATTCAATTAAAAATATAATGATGATATCTTCAATTTTAAAATGACGTAAGTACTTAAAAAGATGAAAAAATTTCCTTGACATTCTAAACTAATAATTTATTCACTACTTTCAAAAAGTTCAAAACAAAATCAGTATTTGATTGTCAGTATTTAATTTTTATTGTAAATCAGTGTTCAAAGTCAATATTTAATTCTGCGAATACTAAACAATAGCAGTATTTGATAGTAAAATGGTACTTAATAGAAGTATTTATATAAGCAGTAACATAAAAAAAAATTGGTGTTAAATATTTTTGGTCAGAAACTGAGTTACAAGAGTATCATAAGTTTGTATGAAATCAATGTAACAAGTAATAATTAATTATATTTTAAAGGATTATTAAACATAGAAAAAATTAGAATGGGAAGCATTTTATCTCTTATAGTAATTTTCATTTGCCAAGCATAGTTTAAAATAGTTATGTTATTACTTATGACTTTTATGGAAGTATCTATCCGAATCTACAAAACAGCTTACGTATCAAAGAAGAACAAATATAAATAAAGAGAACAAGCATTTAAGTAATAACCAGAAAAAATAACATGGAACAGTAATAACAATTTAAGAATTAAAAGAAATTTAAGAAAGAAAAGAGCTCGAAAAGTACAGTCTTTAAAAAGAGCTCATAAGAGTTCTACAACTCCAGAACAATTTGCTAATCTTATAATATTTTTAAGAATCTTTATCTAATTTTGGACATACAAGTAGAAGTGAAGATGCTCTATGTTCATATGCCCGAATTACAAAGTTATTCCAGCATTCAATAAATTCGATGAAAGGATAAATATTTTATTTAGATGTGCTAAGCAGTCATGGCCTATTGGCAGTTTGAAATTTGTCACAGCCTCATAAAGGGATTTTTGGCAAAACTTATTTCAAGTGTCTTGAATATTTAGAAACGTGGTTTGTATTTGCTGGTTTGTATTTGGCCCAGTATTTGCCTGTTGATTTTTCAGGCTATTCAGATTTAAAAGTTTTCATTAATTTCTTAAAAACATGCTTTCTAACTTATTAAAGAGGAAGTGGTTTGAAGTCTTGTGGCTCATGTGTACTTCTCTTGACTAGTGAATCTGCCATTTTGCTAACAGAAGGGATTCATTGAAAAACGATTGTTTTGTTGTATTTATAAAGAAAATTCAAGATTGATAAAGTTCAAGCCATTATTTTCGCAATAACTTGATTATCTGTGTTATGATTCATAATTTCTGCGTGGATGGCGCTTTAGAATCAACTTGAATAACTGCTTTAGAGAAACAAATCGTTTTTATTTTGAGAATTTCAATAAAGTTTAGATTGTAAAATTTTGACCTATATTTGCTGTAAAGGATTTTCATTAACATTAAATACTTTTGATATCACTACATTTTTATCATAAAATTAAAAAAAAAACTTCTATATTGTAATTTTTTATTTGACACAAAGTAGAATAAAAATTTAGAGATGATGGAGATCTTAAGTCAAACTTGTATAATTTTATAGTTTTTATTAAAAAATTTGTAACACATCGCTTGCATATAAAATGAATTTAATAATATTACAGGTCTTTAGCATCATTAAAAACGAAATGTATACATTTTTTATTTTAATATTTAAAATTAAATGAATATGTGTTCAAACAATATTTGTTTATTTAATAAATTTAGTAATTTAATTTGAGTCCTATATAAAATTTTGCTTACATAGGGCTTAAGCAAAAGATTACATACAACTGCTGTTCTATGTGAAAAAAATTGTTATTGGGTGTCTTAAAGTATCCAAATACTTAATATGATTTAATTTTATATAGTTTTGCAAGACAGCTTACTTCACTAAATTAACTATACTGATTATAATTAGTTTGCTTACATTAAATATAAAACTTGTAATTTATTATTGAATTAAGTTTTATGTAAAGTATTTCAAAATTCCCCTAGTTGCTTAGGGAATAAAGTACAAGAAATCTTAAAAGTTCAAGCTTGGTTCAGAATAACCACATATGATCTATAAAAAGTCATTGTTGTTTAATGAGAATCAAAATGGGAAACAATATTGATATGCATTCTGTACTAATTAGTCCTTCTTCTTACTTTGGTTCTTCTTGTCATGGTCATGAAATTTCGAGTTCCACACCTATGAATGCGTTGACCAGCAACAGAATTGTAAAAAATTCATTCTTTTTTCATATAGCTATGTAATTCCTGTTTTTAATTTCAGTCAATTTGATAGGGGATTGTAATTTAAAACAGAAACTTTGAAAACGGGAGGTTTTTAACTTAACAGCAACCTTTTCATGTACCGGAATAGACGAATTCAAGAAAATTACCAAGCATTCACCTTAACAAAGCTCAATAGAAACATATTTTCAGCTTCAGTTTTTCAACAGTTGCTGAGATCGAATTTAAGATTTCCCACTTTATAAGTCCAGTATTATTTTAAACATTGAGGGAGCGATTCTTAGACCAAAGAGACATCTCAGAGGGCTTAAAATAAAAATCCAAGAGAGAGAGAGAGAGAGGGGGACACTTATATAAATTGAAAATAGCTTATCTATCTGCAATAATTATATGGAAAAAGCAATATTATTATTTTATATACATGTTGTTTTATAAGTTTTATAACTATGAATTATATTTGCTGATATCATTCGAAGCCAAATTTGTGTTTGTAAAAGTGGTAACTTAATCATCGAATGATTTTCTATAACCATTTTCAGTTAAACAACGTTAGTCAAATACTACCATTTAATTCTTATTGCTAATTCAAATTTATTTATTTAAAAAGAAATATTATTTATTTGTTCAAAGTAAATTCTAAATTAATTTATAAACAAGAATCACATATATGTATATAAGAATCATATAAAAATCATATATGTATATTTGAACCCTTACATTTTTCTTAGTATTAGGTATTCTATAAAATTATATGTTTTTGGAATTAATAATGTTTACTGGATTTTTCCTAAAATAAAGTAAGCGTTATTGGTATAGAATAAATAGTCCTCTGAAACTTAAAGAAATTAATTTAGGTGAAAAAGGTAAGTAAAGTTTTTGTTTTGTTGCGAGTTCAAAAGCAGAAGCCAGCTTCAAGTTTGGTGAGTGAGAAGTAACGATTGTGTCAAGGTTTTAATTCTATTGTAAAAGAGGTGTGCTCAAGCACAGTGTTTCCAATGACTTTCTTCTTTCACGGTCATTTTTTTTCTTCCAAGATCAGCTTAAGAAAATAAGATCTCCAAGCAGTGTTTGTATCTTGTGGAATGATCAACACTGTAATCAAAAAAATATTTTATTTCCTAATTTAAACAATATATTTCATACCTGTTGGGATGTGTAACCATACAAGACTGTACTGTAAATAGAAACTGTCTACAGAATATTGTTTTTAACTTCAATAATTTTAAGTATAACTAGAATTATTTGGGAAATTTTCAGTATTTTTTGTAGCAACGTTATCGGTATCAAATGAAGCCCATTATGATAAAATTTTTGTTTACTCAAATATTCAGAATATAAATATTCATTTAATCTAAGTAATAAATTATAAAATATTAAAGGATCAAATAATTAAAATAAAGATAAAGTAATTTCTCGTAAGGAAAATTCTTTATAAAAATTATACTAATCATTTTCAAATAACACGTTCTTGCTTCAAGATAATAATATAAGGACATATTTCCTTTTGTACTTGAAATCGTATACACTTATAATACATTGTATTCACTAATGTAATGGCAATAGACGATAAAGTTAAACTGCTTAGAGCTCAGTTGCAACGACATTTGTAGCTTATTTACAACTAAGTTATAATACTATTATGAGCACTTAATATGATTTTAATAAAACATTTTCTGCTTAAAATAATTAATTTTGAATTGATTTCTTTTTGTGACAAGAAATACTTTACTAATTGAGAAACTATGAGTATCTAAATGTTATTGTGACACATATAAGTTATTGAGCATACCTAAGTTATAAGCGAAAGTATTAGTTTCCTTTCGCTCTGCGGAAAATTTCGCATTTGACAGGACGTTAAGACAGGGGCCTATGATTTTAAGTAGATCCCAAAAACATTACAGACACTAAACTTTCTAGATGACGTACATTTTTTACTAGGCATTCTTAGATATAATTTACTTTCATATAAAAGCTTTAAGAATTTAAGCTTTAAATTTTGCACTGATGGATGAAAAACATCGTAAACTTTACATTTGCGAAATCATATATGAAAGCATATAAAAAGTATAATTTGAAATCATAAATACGTTCTTTGTGTTTTGAAAGTTTTAATTGTTAAACAAGTACTTCATGATTTTCATTGGTGATAACTCAACAAAGCAAAAAGAAAACACTTAAACATGTTGGATTTTCTAGAAACATCATTGTTTATTATTCTATAAGAGACCAAAGTGATGGTTGCTAACACTCTTATGTCTAGAAGTAATTTATTTAATATCTAGCACATTTGAAGAATATTATGTTGAGATTGTTCTCAGCAAGAGGAAATTATAAGATCTAGTGTCCAGTTTCCCTCAGTTGACGTGACGTCACGTTAAGAGAATGATGATGGCGTTAATCTCTTTACCTGAAAGTGGTTCAAAATTATGAATGCCATGCCTTAGGGTTACTGTCAGCATATTTAAATACACACAATAAGCCATCAAATTGCGTATCTCACTAGGCCTTTGCAGTTCAATGTAACTCAGAGAAAGTAACTGAAGTACTAATTATAAACTACTATGGTTTTGCACTTGATTAAATAGATTTGAATACATATTTCTTGGGGTGATTCTTTATGTTTACTCTATTACCTTTATTAATATATATTATTGTTACTACTATTGTCATCTAGAAGAAATCCAAGAAGTGCAAAATATAATAAAATAGAAACTGGTGCAAGAGTTAAAAAGTTTTGAAATAGATTTGCTTAAGTTTTTAAAACAAATATGCATAGGTTTGAAAATTTCCTAAATGAAGGGCCATTTCAAAACAAATGCAGTAAAAAGTCTAAATTTAAAATGATATTTTTAATTATACTAATCGAAATTTTTCAAAATTCTAAACATCCATTTCGGTAAAACTGCTAAAAAAGTTTTCCAAATTATTCAAAATTCACACAAATGAAAAATATAAATCATGCAGTGAAAATCTTTCAATAAGAAATATGTCCTTTTTATGCTTGCAAATCACTTTTTTGAAGAAATATTACATTCACACACACACACAAAAGAGATTTGTTTCTATAGAAATTATAAATATAATTAATTTTGGTTTTACAATATTAAAAATATTTGTGAATATCGTAATAGGTCTTAAATAAGGGAAACTACCACTGAATTTCTTATTTTTTGAATTAAGAGAGATAATACTGGTAAAATTGAAAAGTTTGGAGGTTTCGTAAGGATTTACTTTCTATACAAGTCCACTAAAGGCCTTTGATTGAGGTTATTCCTCTTTTCTCAAGAAATTACAATCGTAGTTTTCTTACTATAACTACTTAGATAACAAACGATGCGTTTTATTACTGCAAGGATAACATTTTTGTCATACTTTGTTTCTAACTGAGAAGTTTTCAACACAACTTCAATTAATCGGTTATTTAATATTACAATATTTTACCAGCTAATAACTCGTTTTAAGAGAAGTTGGATAAGGTTGACACACACACACTCTCTCTCTCTAACCATTAAATGAACATAATAAATAAAACGTGCGAAAGCAAATGTTTAAGCTTTGGAAGATAAGTGAATCATTGCATGATAGAAATATTTAATATATTTCTTTAAAATAATATTAAGGTGAAATTGCATAATTGATTTTATTTAGTCATCAATTATGAGGGATATTATTAAATATCGCTATCTAGATTATTTGATTGGTTCTGGCATTGTCATCAGATAGTTATGTCAATATTGAATATTTGAAATTATGCTTATTTAATGTGTACTGACAATTGGTTTTAAGAGGTTTGGTTTATAGGTCACGTGGTGATTTTTTACACACGAATTTTAGTTTGACCAGGATCTAAAGTTTAAAGTATATTATAAACTATAATGCACTACACAAGTAGGATACTAACAGGCTAATTACTGAGCCGATGTCCATAGCGTAACCATTCAGTTGCCAGCTCGTCGATTTTCAACAGCGTATATTGTTCATATTCCGTGGCATGGCGTGAGGGATAATCAGTATATTCTGGTGGCTTGTTTGTCTATCTATGGCCAAACTTTGGGCAAGAAACCTAAGTCTATCAGACACACATTTCAAAGATAACTCCGAGTAATTACAAACACCAATTCCAGGGTCTGGGACGGGAATCGAGCCTTTGTTCTTTTGAATTAAGGTCCTGGTCACTAATAATTCACCTATCATCAAACTGATATATTTTGAAGTCTTTAGAAAAGGAACATGAATTGACTTTTAAAAAATATTGTAAAATTCTTAAGTTATTTATGTGTTTGTGTCGGTGGTCTTGGAATATACATTAAGGAATAAAACGCAAGAATATGTGCAATTTTCATGGAGATAAAAAAAAAACTAAAATTAGACAGAATTGCATTTGTATAAAAATTTGGACATCTGAATGTCTTAATATAAAATCAATTAAATGCAAAATCCTATAATCACTGACTATTATACATTAGCTCAATAAAGAAGAGTAGTATATAAAGAGAAAACTTTAAAGGGGTTAACGATTAATAATTGAAAGTCATAAATTTTTGAGACTGAAAAAAGTTTGGAAAATAAATTAAGCTTCGTAGAATATATATATTTTATTTGTGAAATGTTTTAATATAGTATACTGGTATGAAATGAGACTCACTCTTGAAAACAATATTTAAAATTAAAAATTCCAACATATTTGCAATTAAATAATAATTTGAAATATTTATCATTGCAAAAAAAAGTACATTTACATGAATTTTCAATAAGTACTTCCTTCAAGATCTCTTAGGAATAATGAAGCATAAAATGCATCTTATATTTTATTTAAAAAACAATATTAATGCTCGTGTCGCTCAACTATCATCACCCTTTTGGGATTGGAAGTTGGATTATCTTATAAGACTTAATTGTTCCCAAGTACGAGAATTTATATAATGCCATAAGAAATTCCGGCAAAGATTTGCTCAACCGTATTGTCTCCTTATTGCTATAAATTGAAGGCACGAGTAGATAAAAATAAACTTATATGAAAGCTAGGAAACAATATATTAGTAGCCAATCATTCAGAAAAGAATTTCGTGATTGTGGTTCTAAATAAATTATACTATTTATATTAACGATAGTATTTTTCGAAGAATTTCTATTTAACTTAGAAGATATTTTGATTAACCATTTTTGTTAATCTAATATTTATGAGATAACACTTTAGTAATGCAAACAAATTATAACTAATTTTAAGAGTCAGTGGAGCCATAAATAAAATATTTTATTTTCAGTACAACAAGAAAATACTATTACTCATCAATAGATACACTTACATAGCCGTTTATGATATTCTGGTAAAGATTTTAAAAATTTGCATAAGAGTAACTTAATAGAATTAAACAAATTTAATATTTTTACTTCAACCCTTATTTATGAGATTTTTATTTTCACGTCATTTAAGTTAATTATTCCAATTTTTTAAATTTTTCATACTTCACTTATTATTTTATTTGTTTGCAATACGTTTTTGGCTGCCTATTTCTGCAGTCTGAGAGCCATTAAACACCGCCAATTGCAATTATTGTCAAGTGAAGAAATCAACACCTTTTTCACATCTTGCTACACTACAAGAAGGTCATTACGTCCAAAAATATTTAATATGCCCCAGTCAACTTCCTATTTTTTCCAACTGAACCAACTAACCATACCTAGGTTATTCAGAAACTTTCCTGATGCTTACTTGCGCCGAGCAAAGCCATCAAACTATATTTATGATTTTGAGTCGTAGTCAAGATTTGATATAGATACTTTCTACTTAAGCTGAAAACATCTTTTAGTCGCCACATTATTTCATCCATGGAAAGGGACTCATCAAAGAATTTCTAAAACTGCATAGACACAACCAACACGGTGGTCTTCAGCAGGGCTAGATATCGAACCCACTACCTCTAAGACATATGGACAATCCTTTTCCCTACTAAGCGGTACTACATAAGTGAAAATAGATCCAAAGAATTTAAGAATTGTCAGTCTATAGAATCAAATTGTAAGACTAATCATTTTTAAATTCCAACAGCTTATGTTAGTAGGAATTTTAAATTCCCAACTGGTTGTTTCACATGCGTAAATAAATTTTATCAAACATCTTATTAAAAATTTCTCTCAAATATATAATTTACTTTCCATATAAAATCTGAATTTCAAAAGAAGGAAAATGCACCAATTCTTTTAGATCGGAAATCTGGTATGACACCCCATTTTAGATCAATATATCCATGCATAGAGACTTTTTCTGAGAATTTCCCATTAGTTAATGCAGGGTGCTCCCAGACAGAACAGCAAATCGCTACAGAAACTGCTGAAAGATTTCTTCCCAGTTGTTCCCGATTTGGGGAAGTTCTTTTTCCTGTCATACAACGACAAAAACAGAAGTAAATTCCACTACTTTTTCTTGATATATCCTGTTTGTGACAGATTGTTGGCTAACATTACTTTCTCTCACTTATTCCCTTACTCCAACCGTGAATTTATTGGAAACTGTTTTTGCCTTACATATTTTACAATGGGCATGTGGGCGTTCTTTTTGTTTCTTCTTTTCTTTCTTTCTTTCTTTTTTATTTTTTTAATGAGATTATAACAACATAGCTAGCCTTTTATGAAATCCTACTCTTTTTTATATTACAAAAGTAATGTTCGTTTTATAGTCAAATATTGCAAGAAATATGTTAAACTGTAAATTGAAAATTATTTACTTAAAAGTATATATATATTTGCCATGACTCAATTTTTTTTATAAGGTTCAGATTTCATTTTTATCAAAAATTCAAAAATATGAAAAAAGGATTTTGCTAGAAAGACTTGTATTATTGAATTTGTTTGAGAAGCTTTATTATAAAGCGTACTTTTGAAATGTTTGAAATATTTTATAAGTGATTTTATTTGAAATGTAAACTTTTGAAAAGCTTATATTTAAGATAAATTCTGTTGTAAAACTGGTTGTGCACTATAGAATCCTTTAACTCTATTACCATAGATTAACTCATACGCATGTATTTATTTACTTTATAAAATCATAGGTTAGTTAGCAATTAAAAAAATTTCAGCCGATGGCGCAAGGTTTTTTTTTTTTTTTTTTTTTTTTTTTTTTTTTTTTTTTTTTTTAAATAATGCATTTTAAAATGCATCTTAGCAAAGTTGTTACAATGTATAGACAAGATTGACATAATTAGTTAGAAATGTTTTGTGTATCAGAATTGTCATACTCTACAAATAATGTTTTTAGAATAAAAGTTTTGGAGAATAATTTGGCAGAATATTGCGATAGTCTAATTTAGAAGATTTTCTGATACAAGTTTTAATGTTCATTTGGCTGATTTTCTGGCTTTAATAAATTTTAAAATAGTAATTTTGCTTTGTTTTTCACTCCCAAAATCGATTTCTTAAAGGATGTAATTTACTGCAGTCAAAAAGATACTGTTGAAAGGTAGCAACCACGTATAACAATCGACACTGTTCTTTTTTTCAGAAAAAACTAGTTTACAGCTGTCATTACGTCCATGTTTGGTGAGAAAAATGCTTGAAAATGAAGTCTCCAAATAGAATTTTTGGGATGACTTCTTTTATTTCTTCATTCAGTTATGTATTGCTAATCCATCTTTTTTAATGTTTAAATAAAAAATCCTTCTTAGTATTGCTTGATTTACATTGATTAGTGTAATGTGACATCCATAATTATCTATATTATCTTCTTTTGTTTCCCGTTGGTTGTTTTCTCTTTCAATTTAGTTAAAAAAAAATTCCTATCTTCGAGATAGAAAATAACTGCATCTGATTGTGAAAACCTGTATTGTTTTCAATTCATTACGAAAAGGTTTTTGAGATTTGAAAAAGAAATTATACATTACATTTCAATTATTCGTTACCAATAATGAAAAAAACCACATATTAGCGTACGAAAAATTATATAAAGCTTGTTGTAACACATGTATATCAAATTTTTTAAAGTAAATAATTTACTATTAAATTGACAGAAATGTATTTTTTGTCTTTTTAAACCACTTAACATTATTATATAGATCATTTGAAATACTATATATTTCTAAAATATAATTATAAGACACTATTTTATTTGTTTCTTCTATTTCAATACTCAAATTCATTTCAAATAAGGAAATTTAAACTTTATGAAACATTTAAAGTGCTATTAACTTTTCTAATGCTATTATTAAACGTTATTTTTTTGCTTTAATGCACTTCATTATTCAACTGTATCGAAAAAAGAAATTTTAACCAAATAAGAATAATATTCCACCAATCACGTTTTAGTAAAATAATAAATATATCTTGAAAAGTTCAGAAAATAACTTCTCATGAATAAACTTCACGAAAAATGACTTCCTGTATTTTATCCACACGTAATCCTTTGCAACAGATATAGGTCTACCACATTAATTTAGTTCTGGTCACCATTTGATTATTCACCCGGATGCTTGTTATTGCAATCCAAATGAACTGAGGCATTATTGCCGGACAAGCCCGGACAAGTAATGCCCTTAGACGTCATTCTTTACTTAAAAGAGGATTAGCTTGAAATTGGCTCTTCAAGCAGAATATAATAATTTCATTTGATACACCCCTATCGCAAAGCTGTCTTGACAACAGATGTTTTGACGTACGAATCTTGCATCTCCGTTTCTAATTTCCCTTATCCAATATGAGCAACTATTGTGAATGTGGCAGCGATCGCTCATTCGTAATATGTTATAGATAGAGTCCTTGCAAATGAACATGTTAACAAAAGATGCTTTCCTTCCTCTCACTGTTTCACACACACAGAGAGAGAGAGAGAGAGAGTAATATTAATTGCAATGATTGGCTTTTTCTCAATTTAAAATTTTTTGATGTTTTTCTTAGGATTTAAATTTGCGGATATCTCTTTGTTATAATTTAAACAGAAATAGCATACAAATACATTTATTCAGTAATTTCTATTACTTCTATTAAAATAGCTGAGGGCAATATTCATCTCTCTTGTAGAAATAACTTTTAACTAATAGCACGAATTTTGAATAGAAATCAAAAATTTACTTATTAAGATTATATATCTTTTGTTATTATTAAAATATAAACATCTCTAGTGTGTTCAGTGATATCTATACTATCGCTGTTAATTTGGTTGAGAATAATATTTATCCCCCTAAAAAACTACACGTTTGACTAATAACTAGAATCTTCAATGCAAATTGAAGGAAATATTTGTTTTAAAGCTATATTTCTTGTTTTTTATAAATAGAAACATCGTTAGTTTATTCAGTGATTACCATTACACCTATTCAAGCTATTAAGCGCAATATTCATCCCTCTTTTAAAAATAACATGTTTAACCAATAATATGAATTTTGAATATAAGTTTCAAAAGGTACACTTATTCAAAAGGTAAATTATACATCTCGTTATTATTTAAACAAGAACATAGTTTGTTTATTCAGTGATTATTAAAACATCTATCCAAGTAGTTTAGAGAACTATCCATCGCTCACATAAAAATTAATTTAACTAATAACATGAATCTTGAGTATAACTCAAAAAGATAAACTTACTAAAATTATATGTCTAGTTATTATTTAAACAAGAACATCGTTAATTTACTCAATGATTACTACTACATCTATCTAAGTAGTGTAGTGTAGCGCAATATCCTTCACTCACATAAATATAACAGGCTTAATGAAGAATCTGAATATTTAATATAAAGCGAAATATATATTTTTTAAAATTATATTTTCATTATTATTTAAACTTAAATATTTTTTGTTTATTATGAGATTAGAACTTTATTAAAGTTGTTAAAAATAAAATTCATTCTCTTCAAATAAAAATGATGCATTTAATAAAAACTGAAAGTTTTACATATGAATCAAACAATACATTGATTAAAATTACATATTCAGTATTATTATTTAAACAAAAGTACCTTTAGTTTACTTAGTAATTTCTGTTAGCTCTATATAAGTAGTAGAGCACAATGATCATTCCTCAAATCAAAATAGCATGTTTTACTAACAATGTGGATCGTAAATGTAAATCAAAGATTGAGTTTATTAAATTATATTTTTCGTTATTATTTAAATAGAAAAAACTATCATTAACATAATTATTACTATAAATTCTGCTAGAAAATGTGTTGACTGATAGTCTTCTTCCTCAGCTAAAACAATACTTTTAATTAATAATATGCATTTCGCAAACACAAATATAACATACTTTGATTAAAAATTTTAATATACTTTTGTTAACCTTTTGTAAAATAAACCCCACTTTCAACAAGCCCTTTTTATTAAGAACAAAATTTTCTTCAGAAAATGGATTTTCTAATCTTTTATTTTTGTTTAAAATAAAATGATATCCAATCAAGCACAGATCACTTTTTAATAGATGATTTCAAGAGTTTTGTTTTCATTGAAGCAATTTTAACTTTTTTTTTTACATTTTCTAAGAAATATTAGCTTATATTGTAAAAGTGTTCTCTTTCTATTGCATAGACACAGTGAATTGATAATGAATTATGAAGAAAATATTCAAAACTGATATATTAGAAGAAACACTTTGCGAAAAGGGTATTTTTATAATCGATTTTCTGATTTTCTTGTAAAAAAATTAATTTGATTTCAATATAAACCAATGAAATAAAACAAAGAATTTTGTTGAATGAATAACATTTTAAAATAATACAGTCTTCAAATTCAAGAGCAAATTGTTGACATTAGGAGATGATAGATTTTCTTAAGACATATTTTTCCTCCAATTTTATGCTGTCTGGAAAACATAATATATTTTCGAATAAGAGATTTCATGGTTTAATTTACTTGAATTAACTCTTCTACTTGAAACTATATTGAATTTACTTTAAACTTATTTTCTTTAAGTAAAACGTTTTGAGTAATAAAGTATATTGAATAAAATTAAGGTCTTAAAAAGAAAAGATTTTGTGTTCCTTACAAGAACATTATTCCTATTTATATATCTTATAATAATATTTTAAAAATATATAAATGTGCTCTACATAATTATTAATAACTTAATTATTTTATATGTAATTTTTTTTATTAAGTTATTTTAATATGTAGTTGTGAAGGGTCAGTGATGCCACTTAATATTATAACATAAGTGATTAGTATATTCGTAAAAAATATATACTAAATTTTAATTTAATGAATTTTTTAAATCTATTAAAAGTAATCAAAGTGAAATTCAGAATTCAAATTCAAATTAAGTTTATTTCCAAAATAGTTTTTATTTTTGGTGATTATGTTGTTGAGAAGTTGGAGATTTTATTTGAGGCTCCTGTTATTTGATCCTGGGAAACATATATATAAGTTCAATTATTTTAATCAGGTCAACATTTTCAATTGTAATTACTTAGGAGTAGGAAATAAATAAATGATTGTGAATAATCATTTGTGTGTGTTACTTAATAATATAGCATAAATGATTAGAGTATTCCTAAATGCAACATATCAGATTTTAAATCAATTCATATCAATGTGTTGTTGTTGTCGTGTGCCAGCCAGGCTGGCAATATGGGGTGCGCTGATTCACTTTTTCAACTGAAGCATATTTGGCGTGGAGTCCGACTTCCTCTGTACACACATGTCATATGTACTCGTTTATAGGGTAGGCAACCATTCACACTCTAAGAAAGGACAAAGACAAGAAAGAGAGAGTACATCCATGCCCGAGCCAGGATTCGAACCTAGGTCCCACCCATCTGTAGTCAGGTACGCTAACCACTAGACAGGTTGGGCGGCAAGCAATGTGTTAAAATGTAATTATAACAAAATTTTAAATTAAAGTAAATATATTTTAGTTTCTTTTCAAAATAGTAGAAAGATTTAATATCCCATGTTATTTCAATTATATGAAATAATTTAGATATTTTAGTCAGATAGTTTTAATTTAAATTGCTTAGAAATAGAACATGTGTTAAACACTTACGAAGGATCATTATTAATAGTGTGACAAAGTATTTCAGATTTTAATTCCATTTAAATCACATAGATCAATTAAAACATATTATTCAAATGTGATTCTGAATTGATCTGAGTTAAAATAAGTATTTTAGAATTTTTTTCGAAATAGTTGAAAGATTATACATAAGATTAGTATAATCTGAATTTGTAGTTCACAAATTTTAGTCGGATACACTTTAAAAATAAGGTAATAAAATTATTAACTTAAGCTTTTCTCTATAGTTTCAATTTTAATACCTATCAAATTTAGTTCATTTTGATGATCTATTAATTTTATATATTGTAATAAATTTAAATATGACTCACTTTGAAAGTTTCAGTTGAATCTTGACAATAATTTTAAAAAAAATATGTAGCTGATTCAATAGTGAAATAAATAGTTTATATTTTAAAGTAATAATTACCAATGTAATAATTTATGAATAATTCATTATTTTAACTCTAATGTCAATTTTTCACAAAATAAGGTTTAAACTATAATTATGTAATAGTTTCTGAAACATATGGACAGTTGTCATTATAAAAATTAAAATGCTTAATTTTTTCTAATAAACAATATTTCTTTTCAAAAGTATTAGAAAATAATCAACTTAAATATTTGTTTTAATTAAAAATATTTTAATAATTAGTTCATTGCACTAAACATTTTTCTCAAATTCAGTTTCTTCGATATTTTACGATATCTTTAATTAGAAAATTTTAAGCATATTGTATAATTATGTGGTTTAAAATGAAATATATGCTTTAAAAATAAACATTTACATCTCATAAAGTTTTAAAATACATTTGAATGCAAAATTGTTTGAATTTTAAGTAGTTTCATTATTATTGGAAAGAATAGTATATATATATATATATATATATATATATATATATATATATATATATATATATATATATATATATAT